>DWNE01008975.1:0-11195 GCA_018249875.1 Cecropterus toxeus | reverse complement strand
TACGCACATAATTTTAGAAAAATCAGTGGTGCGTGCCTGGGATTCGAACCCCGGATCCTCGATTGAGAGGCCGAATTAAAACCATTAGGCTAATCACTGCTCTAGTACGCTTGGTTACGGCTACTAAAATATTCATAAAATCATAGCTTTGCAAGCTTCTTCACGTACGTCACAAATACCAGAGGATCGAATAAATAAGTTTAAATCGCATTCATATATCTTTTATTTTCTTATTAATTAGAAACTGGTTTAATTTGAACGTATGGAACGAACGAAATAAACTAAAAAGCCAGTTATTAAAGTTGATCAATATCAAATTGTTACTTAACATTTTGTTTCTCTTTTTAAGTACGAAAGCTATTATTATTTACGTAATACTATAAGCATTTATTGTATGTGTGTATTTACGTTCAACTTTACTATAATTAATACACTTAATACTAACACAAAAAATAATATTAACGGTCATTGCGACATTCAACTGTTTCTTCAGCTTATACAAGTATGTAACTTATTTAACTTTGATATCAAATGAAACTGCTAATACAATATTTTGTCCATTAATGGATTTATAATGCAAGCGTTTCCATAAACAATATTGTTTGATAAGATAAATAAAGTATTAATTCAAAGTACGGATTTTTTATTTACATAACAGTAAAAGTGCCATCTTCATATCTTTATTTGCTGCATATTTTAACTTGTATGAAATGGCGTTGGAAGTTATTAAAAACAGAATACCTACCTATTATACCTACTGTACTCTGTGAGGAATATTTGTATAGATTTAGATACACTTAACAGTAAAATACTATAATATAAATCTTAAAAGAAGTTAAAGCAAAAATAAATATGTAGATATGTACAGATAATAATATATATTTTTAAATATATGTATGTATGATATGTAAAAAATGACTCGTCTAATTATCACGTAATTCAATTTTCAGTATTTATTTAGCTTTTACAATAATAAACAAGAACCTATTCTTCATTGAGACTGAATTTAGCATACGTATTCATGACTCATATGAACTTGTGAAATAATGCGCATAATAAACAAACGATTACCAGCTAACTGTAAGTAACTACACCATATTGTTCCATTTGATACGAAATACAATAAAATTATATCTCGTTACACTGATCGGAAAGATAGAACACATAAACCAGGGATGTTGTGGAGCTCCGTATCCGTAACCGAAACTATCAGGATATCCGAAATAAAAAAATTTCCGTAACCGTATCCTATATACATAAATGTTTGGGATAAATTCGGATATGACATATTTTTTTTTGGGTGTAAAAAATAAAACTCTTTTATTAGTACTAGTTTAGTTTTAGAAATCGATTAGGTAGGTATAATAATATGACTAATTGTAATAGCGAATGATAGCATAGAAATAAAACCAAATTGTAATAATTGTACTATTTGTATTTTACATTTCTTAGAAATATAATACCTATCCGTATACGAAATCATCCGAAATTAATGAATAATCCGAAATAATTACGTATCCGTAACGGTAACCGAAACCGGTATAATTTTATACCTATGTCCAGATCCGAAATTTTATATCCATAACATCCCTAACATGAACTCATTGTTTGGTGTAATACACTGTTTATTAAAAATATGGTGCTTGATTATTTACAAAAACGTTCTGATTCCGTAGATTAATTTTAGTATCTGTTTTGTGTCTACAAATTCATTAGCATTTTTTTCTAAACCACTTTCAATGTACAGATACTTCGCTCTTATACATTTTTAAAAGTGTTAGATATATCCCGCGTATCCACAGATAAAAGTTATACATAAAAACCTATAAATTCACAGAAAAAAGAAAACATACACAGAAAAAATCTATAAATTAAAGGAATGTTTGTTGCTTGGTCTAATCCTTAAAACTATCTTTGTTGTAAATATGTATACACACGTAGGATTTACATTTTTAAAATTATTTATGGATAGTTCATACTGTAAAAAACTTCATTTTAATGTATATCCCGCCATTAGTACTTTGGAAGGAATAGGAATGATCAATTTCCTTGATGAATCTCAATTCTCTTGAATCACAGTTAATTTGATAATAGACAAATTGCTCTTTCTCGTGATAGTACGAGTACATCTTCCTTTCCAGTCATAGATTCCTAAAACCAACCTACATGAAGTACATACCTACGAAATATAACATTACAACTAATTGTAGCTACATTTCATAGTGCCATATAAGTCTATTTATCTAGTTAGCCTGGTATTAAAACGTCGCTATTGTTATGATTTATTTTGCAGGAAGATGTTTATTTGGCCCGCGAAATTACGCCACAAAAAATAGTCTGATCACGTTGGTCGAGACCTTGAGACGGGCCCGACAAGCCAACACTAGCTTATTATGTCGACTTAAGGCACTGCACTGAGCACGTGTAAATAATATGCTATGAGTTTTAAGTGCTCGAATTTTTCTCTAACTTGTAATATTTCGTGAAGTGAAATAATTAATCACATTGATTTGTTCATTCATTGCGTTAATACTAAACGCTGTGTAGGACGTAAAGTATACATTTATCCTCGGGAAGCGAACCTGGGTTACATACTACTGCAAAAGGTTACTCGGTAGGTACTATAAATTATTACATAGTGATCATCATGCGACGTGGAATGCTGGGATATAAACAGTTTTTTTTTGCAAGATTATCGAATTGGATAAAGCGAAAGAAGATTCTTTTTTTTTTTACTAATTTATAAATCGATTGATCGAATTTATGTAAATTTTCTTTCAACGTTCACTAACTTCATATTCAAAATATATAATAGGTACATACTTATACTCGCCAATTTATAGATATCGTATCAAACCTATGAAAGTTAAATTATTACATGTTTTGTTTGTTATTGTTACGTGCAACACAAGCTAAAAATATAAATAAAGAATTGACCAAACCCTTAACAGCGCGAGGCGCGGTCGCAGTGAGTCAGCCGCCACTGGCGCGTGGAGATATGAGGGGAGGCCGCAAAGGGTATCGGAGAAACTAAACCTTACTTAGCCTTGTTAACTGTTACGATGAACATTTCATCAACGACATCCACCATATGGTTAGTCGTTGATTTGTTGACCGGACTTTGGCTACGAGAAAGAAGTTAATCTTGCATTGATCTGCGCTACGAACTCTATGTCATCACTAATATTATCCAGGAAGATGTAGTTACGACTAGTTGTCTTTAGATCACAGATTTGTGAAGATTTTAAAATCTTATTAAACATCTTAAAAATATCCGTTTACAATAACAAATTAATTATAGCGAGGTGTCCGGTAAATCGAAAAATTCAGTTCAGATTAACCATTTTGTACAGGAAGTAACGAAGAAAAAAATGTATACATAATTCAATGTTAAATTAAAGTACAAAAAACAATCACATCTGTATTATTTTTTTACAAATAACAAAAACAACAATAGGTACATCAGCGTACTTACTATATAAATTGTGCAGTTAATGTTTGTTTATGTTCTTTTAACGAGTCATTCTTGAAACGGCCAAGGTCAGCGCGGACCCACACAAATACTACTTCGTGACAGTTTATTTATTAAATTAACATTGCTATTGCAGCTTTATAGACGTCAATCAGAGTATTATATTAATTGCGTGCTCGTTATTCGGCCTTATAACTCGGCATTCTCACGACTACCATGCTATAAAGTGCAGAGGACATATTTGTACATTCCCGATTTCATGTTATGATTAACGATCTTGCTGCGTTTAGAGAACCCGCTTTAACCTTTGCCTCTACATCGTTCGTTGAACATGATACGCGATTATTGAAAACAATCGCTACTGTTTGCTATTCAAATATGGAATATCACAATATCGTAATAAATTATGCGACTTAAGTGGCCAATGGACTGTCTGGCTACGATCCCGTCAGACAAGACAGTGATTTCCGTTCCCATGTCGACGGCAGAGGGCGGTGGGGCTCGTTAACGCCGTTTTTAGGGCGTGATCGCCGCAACGGCGCATGCCTGCATAATTTGCAGCCCAATTCAATATTACCCCGATTCACTCCTTGCATCTATCTTGCAACGAAACGCGCCATTTATCCGTCTTGTCACGTCCCGCCGCGGTCGACCTTGTATTGAGTTTTCGGACGATAATAGCTAAGGATGCGTCCGACGATCGGAACCTCGTTTCGTCCAAACAATGCTGTGTTTTTACATTTGCGAGGCTTAAAAAGTGCCGTGTCTCGTCATTTTACTTGCAAATTTGTGTGATTATGCATAGTGGAGCCCAGCAAAGATGTATTTACGCTTGCATTGTATGCATTGTGTGCCGAGTACGCGTGTGGGCACGCACCAATGTTCCCCGTATAATGCAACTCCAACAAAGCATACGCTTCCCCTTCGTTTCGTACAGGTTAACTCGACGATGACTGATTCAAATTTTACTGATGTACCTCTTAAGTGTATCACCGACTGCATTTCGATTCACTCGCCTCACGAGTAATCTTTGCAATGGTAACCGTTAACGTTAGATATTTGGTTCGAAATGTCAAACATGAAATGTTAAATTATTATTTCAGCTTGAGCGGCTTCGCTTTTTTAAACACGTCAATTGTACTTGTAAGCTGTCTTATAAACTGATGAGTGTAAACTCTTATCAAAAGTTATAGGACAAAAGCCCACGCTGTGTTTTCATTACAACTCCTACATGGCCTGCGCTGGTCTGCACCTAACTTCATCATGCAGTCGGTCGGCGGAGCAGTGACAATTTAGAGCGGTCTATGCATAATTTAACCATTAATTCTCAGAATGACTTGGAACTTCTATGTTCGCTAGACGGCGCTGACCAACGCTGTATTATGAATGCGATGGGATTGGATAAAACTTACAAGACTACGAAATTGTACTTTGTAATGTTAAACTATCCAGACTCAGCAAATAGCTCCCGCTAAGTTTAACAATACCGTATGGCAGAAAGCAACCAAATGAAATGGTTGGTTGCGGTAATATTTCTCAGTTCCGCACTATTCATGGTCAAGTTTTATACCATTATGCTCGTTGACTAAAAACAAATGTTCATATCTCCGTGGATGCAGCGTGCTGGAGAAAGTTCGGCTAGGTTCAGGGACGCGCCGGGCTATTTGCGTCGCGCGGCGGGCGATCGACGATGCAATTAAATTTGTAAACGAAGCTTTATGTTCCGAGCTAAATATAAGACGATCCCGCGATGTTGCCGTCCCGTTCGCTGTCAAAGGCCACGACTTTCGTTCGTTGCATTTCTCATGCTACAAGCACTCTCAAAGATGATTGCATGCAATTGTTCTTTGATGCACGTGCAACCACAATGCAGTTGTTTCGTGTTTCGAAATTCCTGTTTAACAGTCTGGCGAAATTGTATAAGACACTTTCACTCTTACACAAAACTGATCGGCCATTACGATTTTACATGAAATTTATTTGCGAGTGCATCACGACTTACGGCTTTAATTATATTTAACCCTATATTTCAGCTTCGACTGCCAGTGATTACTAACTGGTTTTATGGCCTCGGTTTAAAGTGAATACACACAAATTACGTTAAAAATTGAACCTTTTCAATTCTTGTAATTTAGTACCTATTAAAGTACCATTCGAAACCAATTAGATACAAATCAATTCTGATATACGAGGAGGTATAAAAATACGTTGTCTGTATAAATGACGTTTATACTGACAATAGTATCGTAATTTATGTCTTGCGAGCATGATTAAAGTGCATCTCGGTTTTATCACTCCAGATTGAAGCGAAGGACACGAAGAGATTCAACAAATTGAAGCTTCGTTAAAAGAGTGTTTGAACAAATGCTTAGTAATAATCATTTCAATTTGCTCTCGTTTTAGAAGTAATTCTCGTGAGCTTAGTTCGAGTCTACTCGCACATGATTTAAATTGGTGAACTTAACAATTTCTTGTTACGAAGCTTAAATGTGTATTTATAACGTATATTTTACGTTTTACGCTTCGTAAATCTCGGATTTTAGCAAAATTTACTACTTTTGCGGCATAAAGACTGAAATACAGGGCATTATTTAGTGCAAGCAGTAAACCGCTTTGGAGATAAAATTAACGCGTTTGAATTAATATAGTATTTAAGTAATGAAGTAAATCACGAGCGATTGTCAGAATTGTGAGCAGAAAACGCCATTACGAAGGGAATGTAAGAGATGTTGCAATTGGAACCGTTATAGGTAAAGTTCAGTAGTTCGTTGCGCCCGAACACCTCTGCGTTCATTATTTAAAGGTCAGATACGACAATAGGCAGCCCTTCGCTGTTTTAACTTCATATAAATCCACCCATTCTTCACAAAGATTCAAAGTTCTTAAAGAATTCTCGCCCAATGAAAGAGTGTTTTCGTATCTTTATTTATTAAGCAAAGAAAGTTAAATACTTGTGAAATTTCTCATAATAGGTACCCATAACTTTCAATTTCTGTATAGCGCTACAACAAAAGTTCTTTTTGTTTGTTTAGGTTAACAAATACCTACACATGAGAGATACAATAGAAGTAAGATTAATAAAATATAGGTAGATGGGAACTAACACCGGTAACCATTATTCACTATATGCAAAATGTTGAAAGTGATAAGTTCTGGTTAATCTACAATACTTAGTTCTATAAGTGCTAACGACAAAATATTTATAAACATTTCATACAACACTACGAGTGGTAAGCAGTAATGATTTTTATATGATATATGGGCATATATTAAGAATCGTAATATTGCCCATATTACGAATATTAATATTGTATTATATTTTTATGATTAAATTTGGGTACTAACGGTCACCATACCGGTCTGACAGGCAGTAGATACCGGGTTTGATCCCCGGCCAGACAGACATCTCAATGATGAGTTAATATCTGTTCTGGGTCTTGGTGTTTGTGTATTCGAGTTTGTGTCTACGGTACCCACGACACAGGAGAAAATTCTACTTTGGACTATGAGAGTGAAAGCGTTTTTATCATTGAAATATCAACTTGAATTCTGTTCGACATTGCAATTGGCATAACGTATGTTAGATAATAATAATCAATCAAGTTTAATTAATGTTATTGTTATGTACGCGTGGTAACAGAGATGCAAGGGTCCCATTTCAAATGCATATTGCAGATGGTCCAGGTTATAAATCTTGTAATAACGCATCCACTGCAATTAGGGTTACCAGCATTTTGTCGACAAAATATAGCATTTTTTAAAACAAGCTATAAAAATATAGTACACTTATAAAACATATATGTAGTATAAAACATACTATGTAGACAAAAATATTTTTATTTTAATAAATCTATATTTTTTCAAATGACATGTTTGTTTTAAAATTAATGTTCAGACGTGTTCGTTAAATTTAGATTTGAAATTGATGGATTTATTTATTAGTCAAGTTAGTATATAGTACGCAGAACTGAAATATGGTACAACACCTATATATTATAGTATATATTGTAGCAGTGACAGCCAAATAGTTGAAACTCGGCCTCTCAATCGAGGGTCCGAGGTTCGAATACCAGGCAGGCACCACTGATTTTTCTAAAATGATGTGCGTATTTGAATTTAATTATCACTGCTTTACGGTGAAGGAAAACGTCGTGAGGAAACCTGCAGATTTGAGAGTTCTCTAAAAAATAGTTCTTAATGGTGTGTGAAGTCTACCAATTTGCACTTGGCTAGCGCGGTGGACTATGGCCTGAAACTCTCATTCTGAGAGAAGACCCGTGCCCAGCAGTGGGACAGTAATCGGTTGACGACGACTATATATTATGGTACGGTGCCAACCCTACGCAATAGGCTGGGTATGACGGCTAGATTAGATAGCAAATTTATGGTTGCGTTGACTCGTCAACTTGATACCGTCTGTCGTCGGCGCAACAACCACATTGTAACAACAGTACCATTAGTACGAGTTTGTCTTGTTTTTTCCAGACAAGATTGAGTCTTGTTTCTGCCAAAAATGCCCTTTGTAAATTTTAGTTCCGAAACAAGCCGCTAGGGGCGCTGCATGTAGATGTATGGGCAGAAACAAGACTCAATCTTGTCTGGAAAAACAAGACAAACTCGTACTAATGGTACTTGCTGTTTTGAATGCTGTTGAGAAGAAGCAAATATAATGCAATGAAAATCAACTGCTTGAACTGAAATTAGTCAGTCAGGGTTTTTGTTTTTATAATTATACATTTAATTTAGGTAACGCTTTTTACAAGTTAGTGCAAATAATAACATACAAGTACCTATTATATATTGTGATGAATAAGTGAACCTGTACGGAATATTATATAACTAATGTCATTGTTACATTTTAATAAAAATATTGCATTATTAATTAATGTTTTAATTTCTATGTACAACTAAAAGACAATTTACGTGTTTGTTATATGTCTATTGTGGGGTACAATAAAGGTGTTTTTTATTGTATTGTATAACGAAGCAATTTTGTAAGGTATCTTAGTTATCAAGGATTGGAAACTTGGCAGTAATAGTAAATAGAAGGTGTAACTATGCACTAATCAACGTTATATAGCTAAAGAAAGATTTTATGAGTTGGTGCTCATTGACAATGTTTTATAGTTTTCTACTTGAAATCATATGAGATGTACGAACACGTCTTGACACGTTCATTAAAACGTGGAGAACGTTGATTCATTTCATGTATTGCATTTATCATTTCTTTATTATTTTATTCCAAGCCCATTGAATGCTTATCGACAGAAATTACTCAGTTTTTTCCTATTGTATTAATTTTGAAACGGAAACGCTGCTGTGTATTAATAAACCAGCTGTGCCACGCAGTTTCCCTCGCGTTTATTAGAGAACAATCTATTAAAAAAATACAGACTAATTGAGTACCTCCTCCTTTTTGGAATTCAGTGAAAAACAAACATAGCGTGATGTTATATAACCTAAAGCCTTCCTCAATTAATTTACTATTCAACACAATTTTTTTTTATCAATTCGAACCAGTAGTTCATGAGATTAGCCCGTTCAACCAAGCAAACTCTACTACTTTATAATATTAATAATAGATATAATAGACTAGTATAGAAGTATAAATAATGGCGTAGGTACAAGTACAAGTGGTTATGTAACGTTATGCAGTTATATAGCTGAAACATAGTAGTTGGCTTGGCACTGACCATCCTTAACACGTGAGTTGTTGTATCGCCTAGTACATTCTACGCATTACATTCGCAGTCACATTGTTTCCACACAATCATAAACAAACCATAAATGTATGTTCAACAAAGTTATAGTTTATTTTTATCACACGTTCATGAACTAAGTACTCTTCAGGCAGTAAATATATTATTAAAAATAATATAGGCATATGACTAACCATCTACAAAGTTACGTTTGTACGTGATTTTCCAACCTTCCTCAATGCATTTACTATAGAACTCGTATTCGTATAAATCGTGAGGTAGTCAGTAAAAAGACTGCAAACGGTGTTATCTTAATTGCATTCGTTATCTCGACTGCATTTTATTAGCCCGCGTACATACAATTATACTTAATACTTATATATGAGGCGACCATCTTTATCCTCGGGAGTAGCATCGACTTCAGATAGAACCCCTGTTCTATATGAAGTTGCTCACGGGTGTCCATGGGTGGCAGCAACCATTTACCATCATGTGGGCTGCATGCTCGTTTGTTACTTATTCTTATAAAAAAAATCATTTTCTGATCTGTGTTGACTATCGATCTATTATTGTGGTTGGTCGGAAGTTAAGACGCAGTAAGTGTAAGAGTAAATAAACTGTTAGAAATATTACATACATACTTACCAGATTAACTTCTTTTGAACTACGAAACTATCAATGTCAAAGTCAACGCAAGCGTTTGCGTTCATTACGTGTATAATAGTGAATTATGACTTGTAAGTGAACATAAAATGATATGAAATTACACATTTTGCACAAAATTTAATAGTTTATAAAAATAGTGTATTATTGAGAGACATGTTTCCATACGTTTCCTAGCATCTATGGCAAATATGTTAATGTTAAAATACAAAAACTCATAGTACGGTATTTTGCCGTATCTTATGTATAAGGAAAACGCGTCACGCGTGACAAGATGCACTCTTAGATTGATTAAAAGAGTAAGATGAAATATACATTATGAAATTAGGTATCTCTTGATCTAAAGATGATGTTTCGGGTTCCTGTGTCCATTTATGGAGCACTTATAACGAATGGAGAACTTATTAAGGGCTTTGAGTGTTGATAAAGTCTTGTTTTAAATATATACGCGTGCATATAAACTGCAATGTATATTTATGTACAGGTATAGAATGTACTTATCTATGATCACTCAAAAGTAATTAGGAAACTGGTCTAGCTGTACCTACGTACTGTTTTACATGTATTTTGAAATTAATTAACAAAAGTGGCAACAATCTGCTCCAAATTTAAACAATTTTCTCAACTATGCAACATTTGCGCCATAATTCTAACCGGTGCATATTTCTAAAATAATGTCAGTAATTTTGCATATTTGCGAACTCCGCGCAACAAAACGGTCATTTTAACGATTTTGTATTTACCGCGCTTGCGACATAGCTACCGGCACTCAATTCTTGTCATGCATCCAATTAGATTTCATTCAACTTCCATTTGTTAAATGAATATATTTCCATCTATTATTCTGGTTGGTAATGTTATGAAATAATATTTGTATATTTTATACGAATTTCTTCCCGATGTGAAACACTTCGTGATACAGTTTGCAACTTGAAAAAAATATGGAGGAACACGATATTCTATCACGTTGTGTAGTACCCAAAAATTGCGCATACATACGCAACAAATGTTTTTTTATTATCATTCAAGAATTCAAAGCTAATCAGAATCTCAAACAAATCGTTATATTCATGTATGATAAAAAACGACGAAAAGAAATTTTATCGTCTCTTATAAATTAAAAATTCTATTTAGATTTGTAACATTAACGAAATCATGCTTGATTTTGTGAATGTTACACATGTCAATTCTCACAACATTGGCAGTGTAACATTAATACAAGTAGACGTTGTATTCCTCTTTTGATCTGAGGTTATATTTCATATTACGAGAAATAAAACAATATTGCAATGTATAACTGTATATATTTACTTTATTACTATAATAGCATATATGTAGTGCACATACCATGTTGAATGCAT
>DWNE01008974.1:0-11196 GCA_018249875.1 Cecropterus toxeus | reverse complement strand
ACGCGTCAGCTCGTTGGCTATGGTTAGACGATACTATATCGAAATAAGACCACAATTTCATTTGTGGTCTTATTTCTTTTGTCGTTTTTGGAGCCATGACCTTTAATCTAGTACATATTTGATCGAAGCGATTAGTCTACTGTAGGCCACGTTGATATATTTAATATAAAGTAAATATTTAATGAATAAAATAAAAATTAATATATTAATAAATCAATCAATTCCAAATCCAAATTTTACAAACGTGTCTTTACATTAATTTTAAAACAACTATGTTACTTCAAAATAATATGTATATTTTTTAAATTATGTTTTTTTTTGTCTACATGGTATGTTTTTATATTATATTTTATAAAATATAAAAAACGTAACATACGTGTTTTATATGTGTATTATATTTTTAAGCTTATTTTGAAAAATACTATATTTTGTCGACAAAATGTTGGTAATATTTTCCTACTCTATTCGCAGAGAAAGTTATTCATTGGTGTTATAATGTCCCTAATATTATAAATGCACGAAATTACAACGAATTTACAATATAGGTGTAATATTTTTTTTATAAATAATAACATTAAAATAGAGGGAAATATTCCATATTATTTTAATTAAAAAGGCCAATCAAAATATATAAATGTAAGAGTATACATAGATAAAATACATTGTTAATGAATATGAAATCAGTAGGTACCAATCTGCATATGTTTTGCACGTCCTAGATAAGCATTATTATGGGGCCTGTGTTATTTAGAACAACTGAGCGTATAATATTTATTCATTAAATGAATGCACCAATTACAATGTCATTTACAGATTCCTGCATATGCTTTATTTTCCTTCTCTATTATGTTCTACGCAAATATATTATGTTCTTTTTTATAATTATTTAGTGGTTAGAACTATGTTTGTGTAATAAGCTTTACTTTTCGTTATTTTTATTAAAAAAATTACAATAATGTATCATTTATCATGTATATTTATGACTAATATTTTTGTTATGAAAATATTATCTTGAATCGTTATAGACTCATAAAGAACCACAAGATCCGGTGATCGCTTCCGAGTTTCGTTAACAGATCTTTTGTCCTGGATCCTTCGTACAGTTCTCAACTAGAGTCAATTACAATAAGGACATAAAAAATGAGTTCCTTGGTCTTCTGACCAGAAGCGTGTGTAAGCGAACGCCTTCGCCTAGTCGGTGGCCGCGCGGCGAAGAGATTGCTTGTGCGTCCGGACGAGAGCGTTTTTTTGTGTTATGCGATCTGATTGAACCACTTAACTCGTTGAGGGAACGGGAGGTGACTGTGACTTCACTGCTCGTTCAGTTACGATGGTAAGAATATCTGATCGAATACTTCGTATTTCACCGCTTATTAAAATGACGTTAAACTTTAACGGAGGATTGGACGAGATAAACGCAAGTTGGTTTTATGTTATATTAAATGGTAATATTTGTATATAACAGTAATTAACCATTATTCGATGAATTAATTTTACTGTGTAATTTACTGAACAAGTGAATCGAAGATCTGTTCACAATTGGTGTTTGTAAACAATAAGATAAATGACAGTGTTTTACAAAATTGTTTTGTGAAGATTAAGAAAAAACGATAATGTTGACTTTCGAGACACTAGTACGCATACCATTATTTTTAATAATTTTAAGAAATAAAATTATTAAGATAGGCATATTGCACCGTTTTATTGCATTATTATTAATCTTTCAGACATTTAGCTAAATTTATGATTAGATACTTTTTTTTACTTTAAATAGGTTCATTAAGACTTTATTATAAGAAACAGAATTGTTTACGATATCAAATAAATAAATAATTGTATGCTGATACAAAACTTTGTACGATGTAACAAAAATATATTTATTGTGATATATACGAACTAATGTTGTATGGTTTCAATTTCATTTTCACTTATTCATGGTGTGAATAGAACGCTTGCATAAATGGCAATGAGAAGAACTCTAGTTAAGGTCTGGACATAAAATATCGTAAGTAATAAATGCCAATGAGGAAACTACTCAATAATATCTTTCATATCGTGCGGCGTATCAAAATAACGCGTTAAATTAATTCATAACAGAGTTCCCGCTTTATTTTTCACTCTAAACAGTTTTTACACTTATGTTATTCTAACTTAAAATGTATTTGTTATTCTAAATGTAGTACCGTAGTAAGTTACCTTTCTTATGATAATTTATGGAAATGTGATACTCTACCGTGATGGTAGAGTTGTGTCAACCATACTTTAATCGTGCTAAGGAAGGACGTATTAACATAAACAGTTCAAACTAAGAAACTATGGAATATGACATCTGCGAATGATTTGAGTTATAACATTAAGAGTTACTTACTTTTTATTACAACTATTCCATATAAGTATTTAACATTATTTTGAACCACTAATAAGTCACAATATTGTTACTACTTTATTGTTGTTATAAAAATAAAAATAAATAGATATTTTTTTTGTGAAATCCAATCGTTACGCGTTTATATTCAACACAATACATGTCTAGAACCGATTGAGACGTCAAACTGAATCATTTCCATGCCAACAGCTCTAATGATACGTTTTGTGTGCATTCTTAACAATGAGAACACTTGCTTAGCACTTGAATGTATAATAAATGACAACAATAAAACAGATGAAATAATGTTTACCAACTTAAACGGTGAATCAAAACATGGATAAAAATGTAAATGAAAAAAAAATATCCAATATGTTTCTTAGGTAACGGATACTCAAAACAGGGCGTTTTAATTTATTAGTTGCAATATTTAGTATTTAATTGCTGTTACGTTATAAAATATGTCCATTTTTGGGTCTAAAATCTCGGTCCCCATGTTGTCCATACAAATAAGAGAAATTAAAATTCCGAGAGTCTGTACGTCGCATATTGTAAAAAAATCGTTTGCAGGACTTAAATAGATAATAATAGAAAAAAATTGTATATATGAAATCGCGTGAAATAAAACTACTAATTTAATTTCAAAGAATTCAAAATGTATTTATCGTCCAGATCTTAGTCTTTATTTCATTTAATTGATTATTAAAAAAAATTCAAATGTTATTGCAATTAAGCAATTAATTGCATTTTTTAACGCGGGTGAAACCGCGGGGTACAATTAGGTCTCAAATAACTGTGTGAAGTCTACAAATCCATAGTTGTCCTGGTGGACTGTGACCTTAACCTGGTTTGGCGTGGGACGTAAAGTAAACACTTTATCTTAGTGCGTATGGATTAGTAATTAAATCAAAGTAGTTTTATTTTCATTTGTTTTCTATCGCTTTGAAACAAAAAGTGACATTTTTTAAATAGTATGAATTAAATTCAATTATGGAATGACGCCTTTTTAACCTATTTCATTTTACAACTTTAATTTCATTCTAAATGACCTAATATTATTTTAATTAATTTTTTGATGTTAAATTTTCGTTTCAACAATCATAATATTTGACTAATCTCCATTGTTTATTCATTAGTACAAAACAATGAATTAATGCTTATCGATAAGCAGATATTATCGGAATGAAACAGTATACTCGTAATTTTAAAGCCGTTTTATGGTTAATAATTCGTGATAAGCTAAGTCCGAGTTCATTACTCGAACTGATCAACGCATGTTATTAATTTCCGTTATGTCTGTCGTGAATAGTAGGGACCTACCTACAACTCTCTTGCCGTAGATGTCTAGGGAGACTAGGGGACAATATTTAGGAGATACGGCAGCGTCTTCTTGTTCAACGTAAATTCCACTGAGGTCATCAACACGTGCCAGGCGTGATGACTATTAACAATAAAAACCGGCCAAGTGCGAGTCGGACTCGTATTCGAAGTGTTCCTTGTCATCTATAAAAAAAAACGGAAAACATCACGTTTACTGTACGAGCCCCCTTTAAATATTTATTTTATTCCGTTTGTAGTACTTGTTGCTACAGCGGCAAATACATTATCTGTGAAAATTTTATCTGTCTAGCTATCACGGTTCATGGGATACAGCCTGGTGACAGACAGACGGACAGCGAAGTCTTAGTAATAGGGCTCCGTTATTACTCTTTGGGTACGGAACCCTAAAAACCATCATTAGCAGTGGATCAGAAAGAGCTGATGAATGAATGGATGATAGAGTTACCAATAATAATACCAAAAGTATGTATCAGAGATATGCATAATTAACAACATAATTTATTTACAGGCTCAGCACCTTTTACTACTTGCGCTTGCGTTCCTCGGCGACTTCACAGAGTCATCTGCGTCACCTCGGCCTGAGCTGAAAACTTTTACACTAGAGGAGTTGGTGCCACTACAAGTCAATTTCTTTCCTAAAAGATTATTTGTACAATGGGTTTCAGGTAATTTTATTGAGCTACCATAATCTACTCGCATATCACGCGGAACCAATTACTATCATATATATACACATTTAAGGTGGCAGATCTCGACTCGGAGTGATAGGACTCCAGAAGCACCACATCTACACCCATTTTTGCCTTATAACAGTAATACGCATAACTGTTTTCTGATTTTAAGGGTATGGTAAAGGAGATTTATTTATTCTTATCCGAGGCATTCCAACTAAGGCCTCAGAGGACGCAAGGCATCTATGGCTAACCAGGTAAGATTCTGATCTTACCTGGGGTTCGATAACAGATAACCTTGAGCGGCAGTGGTCGTTTGTAATCAGATGGTAGTCCATCTGATGCTCGTTTCTTACTTATATATTAAATAAAAATGCTGCTTTACATACATTTATTCATACCATTTTTATAATTATGTTTAAAGCAACTAGTAAATGCAACAATTAAAATGTCTGAATCTTGATGCACCCCGAATACCCTTGAAAATGAAGAAGTCTTTTATCTTAATTAAAATTTAATCTTATTATTCTTTACAGTGGATGATTGTAACACGATCTTAAAGTAATAGTTTATGTGTCAAAAATCCAAGAACTATAACCATAATTTAATCTGAACTCGATGCTTACAAAATATAACGTGAGAAATCAAGCTATTTCTTGATTGAAGTTCCAAGTTCCATAGAAAATTTGATCTCATGCTTATAATCGTTTATTCATACTTCGTTACGCGGTGCGGTGATTTTTTTTTTCAGATACCGAATATATTTTAGCGCAGCCATCTGGTGTTAAGAAGTACGATGTTAAAAATGATACATCGGTAACACTTCTGACCCAAGAAGAACTGGTAATTATTTAAAATATATTTAGATTTTATTTATTTTCTTGCCTAATAGACTAGTCAAAGCCGGTTAGTCTATTTCATTTCAAATACATGCTGCTTCTCGTAGTTATCTATATCATCGCCTAGTACAAAATTGTCTTCTCTCATTGAATTGACGCAATAATATTAATCTCTATATTTATTTCATTAGGCATCGCTCTCAATATAAAGCTCTATATTTTGATTACTCGAAGAAGCTGTCAAATTATCTTATTTCAATGCTCTAAGGCAGTGTTTCCTATTTTTGGCCATGCCCCATCTACACATTCCTAAATTTTTATGCCCTCCATAGTCCATACATAATTTTAACCTGCCTGCGTAAGAAGTTGTTTTAAGAAGTTTTTTTCTTCGAGTGTTAACTCGAAGAAAAAAAAAAATAATAAATAATCTTTTACATTACAATCTAAAGCGAACAGTTTAAAGTCGTGTTGAATCCATTTTTAAATTGTCCCCTAATAACTATCAAATTGCCCCCCTGTGGGGCGTTAGCCCCAAGTTGTGAAACACTGTTCTAAGGTATATTTAATATTTTTTTCTTAAACAATTAATTTAATGCTTGATATAATTATTTTAATATTGTTTCAGTTCAATATATATCCCTACTCAATATCAACGTTTTCGAATGACCAGAACAACCAATAAAAGGAAGGTACGTATATTTTATTATATGTATTTACAGTCATTACATTTATAATTCATAATAAAGTATTAGCTTAGATAAGCGTTAATTATCAAGGATGTAAGAAAGCACTATAACCATCACAAGAGGATATTGGAAATAAAATCTACGTGACCCTACGTGTTCTTTAATTACAGTTTGAGTGAAATTATTACTTAGGTATTTTGTTTTTTTTCTTTAAAATTCATTAGAAATCTTATATCCATAGTAATTAATTACACGAAGTATTTCCTAATCGTAACGGCAAAAACCGTATGATAAAACCAGTGTAGGTAATATCCATAACATCCAGTTCCAAATTTCATATCAGAACCCTTATAATTTATTATTATATACAAAACTTATTTAACAATGCCCTCGACGTAGTTCATTGCCTAATCTTATTTTATATTTTAGCCTAAGTTTGCTAAGCATAAAATTAAACAATAATAATAATAATCTAAGAGAAACGATAAAACTTTACAAGAAGAAACTCAAATATTATCCTTTTCATTGTGTTTTCTATTTGGTAAAACTACATCTCGTTTGCGTGAAACATTACACATTCTATTATTTTGTTCATTCGTACGAGATTTGCTCTAATAGTCAAGTATGCAAAACAGCGGAAATAAAATCCGCATCTTGCATCGCAACACAGAACACTAACAACGAAATGCATTTTCTAATGTAATGTACCTTGGCTTACATGCATTTAGACATCTACACACGAATGTCTTTATAATGCCAGCAGTGTCATTAAAAGATATGTAAAGAGCAGCAAATGAATATGGATTTCCATTAATTATTTATTACATTACACAACCGCAAGCCCTACCATAGGATGAGCGGAGCGGCCGCTCCAAGTCCTAGAGGGCGTCTGAAGTAAGTCTTGGGGGGTGCGGTGCATGGATTATTTCGACCTCAAGCTGCCCCCATAATCTCTCATTATATCTCGCTTTTTCCAAAAACTTGCTTCCGGCCTGCACTGCACAAGAGTAATACAAAAAATGGAGCTACCTGTGAAAACACATAAGTGAATCGTTTCCTTCGAAAATAACGAAATCTTTAGAAAATTGAAAGCTGGATAGTAATTGGTATCCATAAATTTGTTTGGCTGTGTCTGAGGTATTCTCGGAACGATGTGGTATAAGTTTCTTCAAAATATACTAAACGAGCTTCTTAAAACTAGTTCCAAATACGGAGCCCTCTTTCGTATTTCAAATGTGGGTGTACTTATTTGGCAGTTATCGCTTACCTTGAGATGATCATCAGCCTTTTCGCTAGACTTAAGTAAATAAAAATACTAACGGTATATTAGTCATATTTACTGTTCGTACATTGTTCGACTGCGTGTCGCAGATGTCAACGAACCTTTGGTAATTTACGCTGAAGTAAATTTACTTTTTCAATGTTGTGTAAAAAAATAATGTAGTAAAATTTCTGCTTAATTCCGGAAGCACCACCGCCACAGCTATATATGCTTAATAACAGCAGCGCCGCCGCGCCGGCGTGTTTTGGTCTGTAGGGTAAGACATACTTATCCGAGGCGTTTCAGCTTAGTCTTCATGCCACATATACATCGTTACAATGTATTTCTGGCTAACCTAAAGACTCTGATCTTGGGTTGTATTTTTTATAAATATGAACAGGAGTTCTATCTGAAGTAAATCACAGATGCGTTGCTACTTCCAAGAACTGAGATGGTCGCCTCATATAAAAGTGAGCCGACAACCACCTGATACAGAAGGCCAGGGGCGGCAGTGGCCACTTACCACCAAGTGGGTTGCATACTTGCTAATACCATACACAGAAAAAAACTTACTTTCAATTTTCAATCGTATAGGTTTAAATTGATCACGTTTCAAGCGAAGGTTCTTTAATAAATAAGGTTAAAAGTAATTGCAATAAATCGTGTCCATTCATTATATATTTTATGTACAATTTCTTTCAGGTGTATCGTTATTCGACGTCAGCTGAGTACGCGGTGTACAACCTTGAAACTAAGTAAGAATTATGACGTTTTACTTAGGCAAACATTATGAATACCATACTGATTTGAAAAATCTTTCGCGTGGCTTTATTGCTTTCTTTATCAACTTTTTAAAGTATGCTTATATTCAGTACAAGGTTAAACAGTTATAGTATAATAAAAGGAAATAATAAAAATGTTTTAGATTTATTTTTGAAATGAAAAACAATTAAATATTAACCTTCGGGTGACGACGATAAATCAAAATAAAAAAAATACTTCTGAAGTCATTACGTATAAGTTACTTATGCTTTTGTAAAATTGACAATGTTTTTGTTCCATAATCTCTATGTTGAATACATAAGGATTTCAGTCGTATAACATGAAAACTTGAACTCGTGATTAGGTTCCAACTGCAGTCGAGCTATTAGGCTACCTACCAGCTTAAAATTCAGATCAAATTGTTTTAAGCAATAGACAATATTGTGTATTCATGGATTTTTAAACAGATTTTTTTATGTTTTAGGTCAATATCACGTGTAGGTCAAGGACCTCTGCAAGTGGTTATATGGGACAATGGCCACAAACTGGCCTACGTACAGGACAACAATGTGTACTACGTTCCGGACGCAGCTCATCCGGATATCGTGCGACCCCTCACCACTGCCGGCGTTCCGGGAGAAATGTACTACGGCGCCCCAGATTGGATTTATGAAGGTAAACATAAATTTTGACCATTATTAGTATTACACTTATTTCTAGCTCGAAGCATTTCTTCTTTTTTCGGCGGTAATAAGACGTTTCATCCTAATCCTAGGCGTTAGCAATACTTCGTCGTTAGACTTCCGCTAACTTCTGTTGCATTATGTTATAGAAATGAGGTGTATCGCTTGTCGGAACAACTACTGGAGTCTAACCATTGAAAAGTATATTTTTCATGGCGTGGATAGCATACTTGTCGACATATTATTATCTCTCGCTGGCCAAGTGCGAATTGGTAGACTTTACACCCTTAAGCCCGGCAGAGAGCCCGAGTTTCAACTACTAGTTTAGTATATGACATGTTAATTTGGTTTCCGAGAGAAAACATTAATGTAAATGTAGTAATTACAATTTCCCCATCTAAATAACTACGCATTACAAGATCTGTATCGATCTTCATGAATACCAACGAAGCGTGGAAGATGCATGTGTGTTGAGGAAAAGTGTTGCGTGTGACGACATTGCTGGGAATAAATGTAATTAATATACCATAAGACGATGTTGTTAATTACCCGACTGCTTCAGAATGAGGGTGATGTTTTTCGAGCGTATGTATGTATGTTTCTTTGTTCGTATGTACGCCCATTTCTTTGGCACGCGCTACAGTCTAAAGGCTTGACGGATTGTGCCATGTGACATATCATTAGAATCGTCTCAGTTTGCAAAGTGACATAGGCTATATAATTTTAAAAAATGGCGCCTGAAAATAGTGGAAAAATGGGAGGGGCGGGGCGATTATTTTTCCAATTAGAACAATATGGGTACAAATGAAAGCTAGTAAATAAATTAATATTTATATATATATTATAAAACTTTTACTTCACTATTTTGACAAAAACTAAAAAAAAACCCTTTAATTAAAAATATATAATTATGAACAAAAATTTCGTAAGCAGTTGGTTTTTTTGTTTTAATGTATTTGACGATATTACTAGTTTATTATAGGAGTAGTAAATGAGCTGATCGACCTAATGGTTACTCACTGCCGACTATGAACATCTGTGATCAACCTAGATTCCTATCTGACTCGGCCAAAAACGCGTTAATTCAAGCAGACAATTCAATTGGAACATAATATTCTATGAATATTATAGATGCGAAAGTTTGTTATTCAGTCACCCAATGATTCCTGAACAGATATGCATAAAATTATATTTAGATATATTTTATGAACTGGATCTGGGCATAGTATTACTATTAGTACTAATGTCATGTTTCGTGTTAAAAACGTGGTAAATTTTATTAAAATGAAGTGGTGGTAGGACGGTTGCACCCTTTATGATGCATTTATGAAAAATTAGGTAACAACTCTATGTCGTTACGGTATAAGCAATATCGAGATCAAACGAACATCCGCCGAGTTTCGTGTCATGTCAGTTGGTGTGAATAGTAGAATTTTAATTGAGATTTAGTAAATTTTTAACATCCAAGTCTTACAATTGTATTGATAAATTTTCCCCAATAATTTCTATTTCCAGTCAGATATTCTGCATTAGTGCAGACAGATATTATTGAACTCGTTCTTGGGTCAGATGTTTTTGCTGATACTGTACCTGTAGTATTTAAAATAATTCTTAGAGGATTATTACCTCAGCACAAGCAGGAAAATCAGTATCAAAATTGCTCATGTACCAACTATTTCATTACCTAATATGCATTTAAAAACTTGATTATTTATGCCACACTCAAAGTTGTGAGACCTCACGAGTAAATTTGAGTGTATGATATCTAGATAGCTAGTTATTACAAAATATAAGAAAACAGAATTCGATCAGCAGTCAGCACTGAAGAAGTATTATTTGCATTATGAAAATGCCAAAACTGCAATAGGTAATTAACCACTTAGAAAAATTACCATTATACATGCATATGATGATATAACCCTTTATACGTCTCACTGTTAGGGGATACCTGTACCCTACTCCTTCTTTCTATCCTAAGAATTGCTTCGTATAGGTTAGCAGCGACTCTGTGACGGATGCTTAAACTGCCATAATGCGCTGACTAAGTTTAACGTCTAAACAATCATAATAATCGGAATCGATGGTTTAAAGTACCCTACCTATCCTCCAAAGCACGGAAGCGCATTCAAAAGATCACTCAATAAACTTCCGATGTCACGCGGCGTTGCTTAACTGTGTAGTTAAAGCTAACTCCAAAGTAAAGTAAAGTAGTACTCTATACTTCATTACTTTACTTTGTAGTTATAATGATATAGATACAAGCCGCGGGATATGTGCGATACATTTTTTTATAACAAGAATGCAGTCTACCTGATGGTATGTGGTTACTGCCGCCCAAGGGCAAGTGTAGGAAACGAAAGGACAGCGTTACTCTAGAAATAGATGTAGCGATGGTACCTCCTTGAACAATACTCGTTCTACCTTACAAACCTGTAGGTAACTGGCCACTGCCGTCCATGGACTTCTATCAACCTCAGATAAGATACCGTTTAGACTAGAACTTAGCAGGCCTAACGCTACCCCCGTAGCCAAACCACTATGAGTTCTCTCGCCTTCTACATACATAAAACGAGTACGAATTCTAACAT
>DWNE01008973.1:0-11197 GCA_018249875.1 Cecropterus toxeus | reverse complement strand
GGGTAGCCGAGCAGGTGAGCAGTTCGGTACGACCCATTAGAGTGAGGAATTCGGATACTTTTTCATATACCGATGATTCCATGTTCTGCATGCACGTCTGAAGTTCCACCAGGAAGTATCGATTCTGGGAATATTTTAATTAGCGGTAAACTCTATAACTGGATCTATGAATTGGAGGAATCGCCACAATGTTATTTCCGTCTAATTGAAGTATACTTCAATTAGACACACTTTTTTGTTTTAAGATTGAATAGCGTAGTGATGCATACATTTATATTTATATAATTTGTTCGATCTTAATGTTCGGGACGCTATTTTTACCCTTTTAAGTTTAGGACGTCAGTTCTCTTAGAATGTGATTGCAAATATGACGATCTATAATTATTACTTAAATCGATGTATTTCTAATAACAACAGTTTTAAGCCCTACTGTGATATGATGTAGGATACGAGCGTGGTCACATAAGAGGAACTCTAGCTTAGTCCTCAGGGGGAGGTAGTCATCTGATTTCGTCTTCAGGTGAGTTCCCATCTAGAATTGATTTTATGTGACCATAGGAAGCAGTTTTCACTTTCTGTTTGCTACTAGTATAACATAAAAGGTAGACTGCCGCCGTAATATTTTCTCAATTACCTGGTGAGCATTAGCAGCAGAAATACTTAGAAGATAGTCATTCCTAGCGCCAGTAGACTTCTCCTCCAATTGGTCTCGACGGGAGGACACCTTAGCGCTGTTCTTTTGCAGCGAAGTTATCGATTGGAAGAAAGATCCTTTTTTCTTTTTCAATCTAAAGATAAACAATTAATTTATGATTAAGTTAATCGTTTTTTTTGTCCTAATTACGTAGCGCAATAATAATTAAAGTTGTTCTATAAAAAAATAAACAGCCTACTCAGCATATTCAACATAAAATGCAATAAGACGCCCAGACGTCGAATGCTTTAGATCTAAATATCTTTCTGACCGGAGTTTAAACACAAAACTTAAATGACATATAGGAACGGCGACTATTCTACGACGTCATATGCTTGTATACAGCGCTTTCTACACTCATAGCCTCACGCTAGGATTTTCTCCTGTGTCGTGGGTGCCATATATACACAAAAAGACGAATACACAAACACCCAGCCCCATGATGAAAATCAAAATTCATCATTCAGATGTCTGTCGGGCCTGGGCCCGTCCCCAGACCCCGCCGCAGGTCAGACCGGTATGATGACCGCTCCGCCACGCCGGTCATCTATGTTTGTATGTACCTATATATAATCGTAATTTTGGGCGCGAAATAACGTGTTTGTAAACAAATATTTATAATGTGTACCTAAGTGTAAAGTCCGTTTTCTGAACAACAATTTAAGTTTAGAAAAGTTTTTAATAGTGTATGAACTAATATTTCTAATTGCAAAGTAGAGCAGTTCAATCGAGAACTTTAGTAAAACTTTACCATTTTGTGACCGATGACTGTAATTTGTGTTAATGTAGCCGTGTGTTGAAAACAAGTGCCGTGACTTTTGTATTTGTTTCAATATAAGCACGAACTAATTAGTGGAACCATTGCAGACTTAGGATCAATACCGTCTTTACCATAAGGGCACACGGGGCCAGTGCCCAGGGCCTCCATTCTCAGAGGGCCTCGAAGGACCGACCATTTCTCTCACAATTTGGCAAGAAGTAAGATATTGTCGTTTTTTTTGGTCGTCAAGTTAGATATTTTCGATCGTTCCATTTTAGATCGTTTTTTTGTTTTTCCAACTATAATTTTTGATGTTTTTTCATTCTAAAAGGGCCCCAAATTCTTGTGTGCGCAGGCCCCCAACATAGTCTAAGACCTGCTTAGGACGACTACTTATTAGCCACTATTTTGAGTGATACTTGCTAAAGTACTACTATAGTTACTATCTTGTCCCTACTGAATAGTTGACTAAGTCGCTAACGCATGGTTACTTTAGTTTCTAGCTTCAGTAATCGAAAAATCTTTACACAGTCGATTTATTCTAGAAATCCTTACCGACGTCCAGATTCTTCAAAATATGTCGTTTGCAATTAGAATTTGCACTATTATCTCGTAAACTTAACGAAGGTAACGTATGTATTTAGTACTATTTATAAGTAAGCAATACTAAGTAAATGTTGATGCAATAGATTTTTTTATTTTAGGCATCTTTATATAATATTTTACAATTTGATAACATTTAAGTTATCCGCCACAAAATAAAGTAAGAAATCAACAACGCCTTTTATGAGAAAATATCAAAGGGAAACTTTTAATAATTATAAATTAGGTAGTCCTTTTAAAAGCAAGGACAAAGGAACGGACCGACTGCGGAGCTTTTGTAACACAATTTCATAGGATACCCTAGAAATGTTACATTTGAAAGAATTTATAAATGTTGCGTCTTAATGAAGAAAAAAAATTGGGGTGGTTTTGGGCGGTATGAGTGGTTGAATCAAAGCTACTGGGTCCCCGGCTCACTTACATAAGAAACGACCATCTTAGACCTCGGCATTAACAACGCATCTGTAATTGACTTCAAATCAACCCATGTTATATGTAGTTGCTAAGAGATCCAGAATGGCAGTAACTCGATACTCAGCTATTGTCCCGCCAGAAAACAGCTTTATTGAGACAATTTCCATTAGAGGTAAACCAAGTTATTAAAATCATGAATAGGTAACTAAGAACCTATTGGTGGAACCTAGTGCTGTATGTATGTGCTATGTGACATATCGCTTAGTTACCTCTAGCTATCACTACAAATTGTTAACGACAAATATAATAACAATATTATTAATAATTCGAACTAACGAATCGAATATTAATATTCGATTCGAAACTCGACTCGAATAGTTCCGATTTTCGAATTATTCGAAAGTTACCTAATAAACCGAAATATTTCGAATAATAAGAAAGTTCTAATTATTCTAAACATCGAATTTTTCGATTCGAATTTTCGAACGGTATTCACACACCCCTCATAAACAATATTCAAATAAGGGATATCAAATCGACATATCATAGATACTAGAGACTAGGAATCATTTTTTTAATTAATTAGTCTAAGCGTTCAGGTTCAACGAGTAGGCATCTGTTACAACAATACACGACTTTTTGTGGTGGAGTGTTGGTTACTTTTTAAACGCTAACTACCCCGGATATCAAATATATGCTGAAAAAATACGTAGCCCTAGTCTAACTGATTATAATTTAGAAGTTTGTCTAAAATTGTTTTCACGAGAATTTTAAAGCGTTGCAACTCGGGAAACCTTAACTTACGATCAAAATCGGGGGTCTCAACTTCAAAATGGTACCCAAGCATGAAAATTCATATTGAATTCAATTCTATTTTTGAATTTATAACTGCAATGATAACGTGTTAATATAAATGAACATATCAAACACCACATTTCGTGAAAATGATTTTACATTATAACCCTTTATGCATTTAACCTAAAAAAATTTGCCACGCATTAATTACTTTATAAACCTGCCCCACGTTTTACCTTCACAGTGACATGAAACGTTTAATTTTAAATTAAAGGTATCGGATATTGCCTGGCTCATTATTCAATTTTAAACACCGATATATAAATTTGTGTCGTGACCTTAAATTAATCATATTAACCCCGATGCGTTAATTTATCGGTACGAATAACAAAAATGTTTATTTCGTAAAATATTCGTACAGTTTCTGTAATGAAATATTGGTTTTCTAGATGAGGTTGCAATATATTGAAGAAGGCACTACCTTTCCAAAGTATTTCGTATAATGTAGCGTTTCTATGACGTTCACCACCAATTCGCCACTGGTCACAAACCAGGGGAAGGGGATTGGTCACCCCTCCACAATTGAAAACCATGAATTTACATTCATGCACCTTAAGGCTGTACCACTTTAGTACGAGTAGATCTTGTTTTTTCAAAACATTCACTGTTTATGTTTTTGCCTATACATTGTAACGTGCACTTCAAGTGGCGTACATGTAGGCGAAAACATAAGCAATGCTTGATTTAATGGAACTAAACTCGTACTAAAGGCCATGACAGTCCGTAGACTACTATCGTATGAGAATAGCTGCGTAGGCTACTATCACTACTACTACTATCTAGAAAATGTTGGTAGCCCTATTTACGTATACGGTATGCCGTATACGAAAATTGGGCTACCATAATTTTCTCAAAGAAATATAGTTTTTTCAAAATAAACTAGAAAAATATAGTACACATAGTCACATATAAAACATATAGTATTATTTGGACAAAATACAACATGTAGACAAAAGCATATTTTAATAAATCTATACTTCTTATATTTGTCGAAGTGAATACTTCTTTTGAAATTAATGTAAAGATGCGTTCGTTAAATTTGGATTTGGAAGTGATGAATTTATTTGTTGCATTTCGGTATCGAAAATATAGTATTTTTGCATTATTTGTTCAATAGTATATATAACATATGTAGTACGCGGATCCGAAATATAGTACAATACTATAAACTATATTTTATAGTAAGGTTGGCAGCCCTATACATAAACGACGTACCTCGTAGACGTAGCAGTTGGTTAAGCCGCTGCCGTTCACGCGTCCAATTTGTCCGAGCAGTCGACGAGCGTTAACGTCTGATTTTATTGTCAAAATCTGTAGGTCGTCGATCCGGTCATCTGTACTCTTAGATCGAGTTAAGTTGGTTCCTCCAAACACCCATTTTCATGGTTTTTCCCAAACTTTGAAAGTACTGTCTACTTTTTGTTTCTGTGATACTTTACTATGTACATAGGGAATGTAGATTTTCCTGCCGACTATATAATTTCATGTTGAATTTCTGGTCCCAATCGTCCCATTCAGAAACGGTAGTAGTCAAAAGGGGCCGCGGTTTCTTTTCGGATCGGGCCCATTTGACCAACGCCTCATAGTGTCATTATTAAAGACATATAACCGATTTATTTTAAAACAAATATTTTTCAAATATTTAGGTTTTTTTAGACATTTAATGATGTAGTAAAAATCTTAAGATACACTTTTAAGTTGTCTAAAACATATTATGTATCGTTTTGCTGGATAATTATTTCAACTCGATAAACATTTAGTCACGATTTAAATTAATATTCACATTAGTAAGGTAAGCCCTAATAATAAACACTTCTTTTGCATGTCAAATATACATATACTTGTAGATATATGGAAAAGTAACTATTTACAATAACCGAATACGTTTTTGGTTTATATACACTTTTAACGCTACACTAAGGTTTCTCTTCATTCACAATTTAGTTATCGGTCCCTCGTCTAAATGGGCCTGGTGCTCCCTCTACAGGGTCTGAACTAAGGGATAGCAATTCCAAAAGCGGCAAATCTGAGTGACAGCAAAATTGAAATCGGTTTTTTTTTCACTCACCTATTCCTATAATGGACGGAAATTTTAACTTTAGCACCGAGTGGCACTAGAAACCACGCTACGACACTAATTTACAAGGAATTCCTGTAAAGGGCTATATAGGCCCTGCCTAGAGAGGCAGGTACTGACTGGTAATGTAGTCATAAATCATGGCGGATTCAAGATTTTAATTTTGATCTAGTCAAAGGTGTAATTGGACGGCAATAAACAGGTCTTCGTAGACGGAAGAATATAAGAATGTAGTCTGCGAAATTTTAAATCAAAAGTGCCTTTTATTATGTCTCCAACCAATCATTGATCATGTTTTCGTTCTTCATTTCAAAGTACAAGTAAAGTACTAATCGGATGAGTATATAAAATAAGGCACTTACTTTTCCTCGATGTCCTTGGCCTTATCACGAACATCGTGAGCCGTGTGTTCCTCATCGAAGTATAGCTTCTTGGTCTTGTCCACGTCCAGGACCGTCAGCTGAAGTTCCTTGTGGGCTTGGGCCAGAGAGTCCGTGCACTGTCATATAAATAAAATCATGTCAGTATCATTAGTGCATTTTTGCCGAGCATTAGTCTCTAGTAAAAAGCGATCAAAGAAAATCAGGAGATGGACAGCAGCGTCTTCCTGTGTCCATCTCCTGGTTTGGTTTAGATAATGTGTAGGTGACCGCAGAAGGTTGATCTAATGCAGTCAACAGCTATTGACAAAAAACCTACAATAGGAAAAGACTATCTCCAACAGTGAATCTTAACACGCTAATGAATTTGTCTATTTCTGGATACCAGTCCCTACTCAGAACGAGAAATATGTGAACAAAGTCCCTTACGCTGGCTAAGTGCGGATTCGAAGATAATCATTATATCCTATCTTAGAACTAAAATTCATAAGATATACGGTGACGCATTTTGATCAACTTGAGACGTGTCTGTTCTTTCAGGAAATGATTAACTTTCATAATTTCTTTAAGTTAAAATGACGATCGACAGAAAAACAATATATTAGCCGGGGAGAATGAATTTTCTCCGTTTTAAAATTTTAAATTTGCGACGTTTTTATTTTCTCCCTTACTGAGAAAGGTCTGGATCAAACGCCTTCTACACTGCTATTATGCAGATTAGCGACGGGACGTACAGAATCGTTAATATTATTTTATTGTTAGTCCTTTTGCCTGGAATTTATGGATTACTCCAGCGATTGCAAATAAAACGAGAAGTGCGGGGGCTGTGGTAGGAAACCTCTCTATTCCAGCGATTTCCCATGTCCTAGTTAGGGCTTATATAACAGGTATATATACAAATTAAAGGCTTGGGATTAGTGAAAAGTCTGCCAAATGCGAATACTAAGTATTTAAAATGTATAATAAGTATTCTTAAACATATGAAATGAACTGAAGCTTCACTGTACCTACTTATGATTTTATAATTTAAAATCAACGGTCCAATGTTACTGAAAGGAATACGAAACTGTAACACGGAACGAGGTTTCAATGTTACAGTAGACATGTATTCACCCTTTGAATAAAATTAATGAATGATGTTATTTTTAACTACTCATTCAGTTTGTTTAAAATTTGCTGAGATCATAGTCAGTATACCAGGTATTTCATCTTGTATAATAAGCCAGCAGTGTACGTCGTACCTCTTATGTTTCAATGTTACTACGTGTTATTTAATTTGCCCTTCCTGAAATCTAAGTAACATGTCGTGATGGAAGCAATGGTAGCCTAATAAAGTTTGGGAATGAGAAAGTAATGGGATTGTTTGTAATGAATTAGATTGCGTTCAACTCAATGAGTCAACAAATAAGCGCGTCTTTGGAAGAAAGTATGACCTACTGTTATTAATTTAAATGTATAAATGTTATCTTAAGTAGCCTTTTATACTGTAATAATATGGTCTCTACTACACAAAGGAGTTATATTAATAAACTTTCTACATGCGCACAGTGAGTTGCAAATGGATATGTAGTCCACATAAAGTTAGTAAGTAGATTATGCTTTCCGTGGACGTCTAGTAACAACTTCGAATAGAGTCTGCATCCTGCATGAAGCGGGTGAAGCCTATCAAAGATGCATTGTTGCCTCTGAGAATTCAGTTGACCCCGTATAAACTAGCCTGCCTTATTGCACTCCTCAAATCAGAAAACAAAAGCACAAAAATCATCCTCTTACATAACTCGCCTGTATAAGATAAGATTTTTCTTTTGAAGAAGTGACAAAGAGTATGCAGTCCACCTGATGGTAAGTGGCTCCTGCGCATTCCTCAAATCAGACAATAAAAGCGCAAAAATAATCTTCTTACATAACTCGCCAATATAAGATAAAATTCTTTTATATATAATATTGAAGTGAGAAACGAGTATGCAGTCCACCTGATGGTAAGTGGCTCCTGCGCCCATGGCTATCTCTAATCAACTTCAGACAAAATCTGAGTCTCCTGAGATTAACCACAGATACGTTTGTGAGCTCCTGCTCCTGAGCACTAAATTGGAACGCCTTGGATAAGTCCATATGTTTTTTTACCTCACCCTTCAGACCAAAAGTAGCCCTTAACACTGCTGTTATGAGACAGAAATTCTTCTAGAGTCGAATCATCGATGATGAAGTGAAGTATGTCGTACATTAATTAGGTATGTCTGCGTTATCTATTAATATTGCATTATACGCAGTAGGTTTCTCTGTAGGTACGTTTTAAGAGTGTTCCCTCCATTGCAATGATATATATATATCGTTGTGTTCGTATAACAATGCTGATTTGTCGTATATTGTACATGTATGTCGTCTTTCATCGCGACACGTGCAGTGGAACGCAGGTTAAAGTATTTAGTGTTTCCATATAAAATGTATTGCGCTTCGAATTTCATCTATTTTACTCAAAAGATACAAAAATGTTTATTTGTAAATCAAATGTCGTTTATATATGAAAGCGAATTAATAGGTATATCTAAATAATATCGTCGACATTAACTTTGGAATCTCGAGCGATCCTTAGTTCAAATAAAAAATACGCTTGTATGGTTATTACGGCATATTAAAAAAAATATGACAATCTTCTATATATATAAAAGGCAATTCCGTCTCACTGACTTATATATCAATGCACAGCCGAAACTACTGTACCTAGGACCCTAAAATTTAGTAAAAGGGTTCCTTCCATGGTGTGAGTGATAAGAAGGGATTTTTAGAAAATCAGCCCCTAAGAATATAAAATAGGGGTAGAAAGTTTGTTTGAAAATCCGATTTTGAATCAAGCTCTATGAAACTTTATATTTGGATTTCTGGGATAAATACATTTTGCTGCTAATACATTTTGCATTCAATACAATTTGCTGCCAGATAATGACTCCGTATTAAATATAGTGTACAAAGATGCATTGAACAATTAAAATAAACAATCAATCATAATAACTTTATTCATTTACTTCAACCGCGTCTATGTATGTTTGCCAAATTGGCATGCAAACAGATACACCGTCTTCTTTAATGTCCAACGAAGTGTGCACGGATCTGCTAGTATTTTATAAATATGATCACATTTAGTACTTATATAAAATCATGAAAATATTGCAGACACTCGCTCCCGCTCATAATGCAGTCTCGGTTACTTTTCAATTTCCGCCCGAGAAAGTGTCGGACGTAAATACTTTGAAAGGGTGTCTAACAAATTCCTTTATAAAATGTCTCCTGGGAAAATGGCTGTTGCATTTCGTAACCTTCGACGGACACTGTGACACTAATAATCTGAAACCAATATAATTTTATGTAAAAAAAAGTTATTTCCTCACTTCGTGGCTTGTGCTGTCAGTCGTTTTATATTTCCATTTTACGAAACACAACAAATATCGTCCTATAGATTATAAATAAAACGGTAACGTATTTTCGGTTCGTAGTCTTTTCAGCCGTGATTAATAATTCTATAAATGCAAAATATATTAATGAAGTTGTATAAAGTGGTTATTAATTAAATGCGCTTAAACACAACGTATGATATTTATTTATACATAGATATTTATTTTATAAATTTGGTAATGAAAAAACATTTTGTATGCTGCGAGAGCATACATTAATTGGTATTTATAAATGTTTTTTTTTTGTTGTGAAAACGATGTGTGTCATAGAGTTTGTTCAACCCTTTTCCGAAGCAATTGGTGTGTTAATCTTGTTTAAAGATAATTCTACAACGATTTTCGACACCGGAAGCACCACCGCTACACCTATTTCTGCCTAATAAAATAAAAGACTCTTTCTACACTCATAACCCTACACTAGGATTTTCTCCTGTATCGTGGATGCCCTGGACACACAAAGACGAATACACAAACACCCAGACCCAAAACAGAAATCTAAACTCATCGTTCAGATGCCTGCCTGGCCGGGAATCGAACCCGGGACCCACTGCGCGTTAGATCGGTATGGTGACCGCTCCGCCACGCGAGTCGTCAAAAAAAAAAGCCTGCGCTGATGCGTTATGGTCTAAAACGTGTGGTAAGAGAGACATACTTATCCGCAATCCACCTTAGTCATCAGGGGAAGCAACGCATATGGCTAAGCTTTTTTTTTAAGTGGGTAATCCTCATGGATACCCATCCACCCGGGGTAGCAGCTGGGTTATGCCGGACTCTTAACGGCTAAACCCCCACTGTGTTTTCTCCTTGCACCGCACGGCGGGAACACGGGAACGCTATCGAAACCATCCGCGAACCCGCCGGTGCCCGGCCGCTTTCATAGCCTCTCCGCATTTGGAGCATGGAGCTCCCCTCCAACATCAAGGCGCGCCTGAAAACACATAGGCGCGCCTTACCTCCAAGGCCCCCATCCGCAGGGCGACGGACCAGCCCCGAGACCGCCACCCAGGGGCCGTGAGCATGGGTAAGCAGATACCTGCAAAGCTTTCCACACTTTACAGGCATCGACCTCCCACACCCAGCGGCGGATCCGTTCCTTTGGCTCCGCCGCAAACCACCAAACGGCCGCAGAGGACAGGGAGGACGGCAACGATACACCGCATTTCCTCTTCCTCTGCGGTCCCACCGCCAACGCATCCAACGGTGCGCCCCCGTTCGGTCGCAGGAGACAGGGTGCACGGCAACGATACACCGATACACCTCTCCTCCCGCGACCCCTCTGGCCGCAGGCCTTGGACGCATTAAGAGCGGGCCCTGGGCCAAGCCCACTCGGAGCGTCCCCTCCTGGGTTCCCTCTTGGCTTCACCGTGGTTGACCAAGCCACGGTTACTAAGCCTCCTCACCACGACAAGGTGGAGATCCGCTTGAAGGGGGTGTAACAACATCACCTACTTCGACGGAGTGATTTGGTTTTGGTATGATTGTTGCATATTTGAATATGTACACGTATTTAATGTTGTTAGGTTGACATCTTAAGGTTGATCTAGATAGGCCACGAAAACACACCTATAAAAATGTCATGGGCTATGTACACCTTTCCGACAGACTTGTGTTTAGTTTTCCAACCACAAATTCACCCTCACATTTGTAAACAGACTGTTGTAAACATGTTTATGAGTAAACACAAAAATTTCCCATTTAGGCGTAGGCACACCTACATACACATATGACATGTATATAAGAAAAAATGTGTCTCATGTCTGTACATTATTTATATTAACTAAAATGCAAACCAAGCCTAAAAATCTCAATCCCAAGTTATTGGGATTGAAATTATATTTATATAATTTTTAGGTTTGGTTGTCTGTTTAAAATAAAAACCAAACAAATTTAGCCAAATTTAATTTAAGAAATTGAATGTAGGTAAGTATTTATCGCCCTTGTAAGAGGTAACATTTAGTTTTTAAT
>DWNE01008972.1:0-11197 GCA_018249875.1 Cecropterus toxeus | reverse complement strand
GTCCATGGCACCCACGATACAGGAGAAAATCCTGCTGTGGGGCTATGAGTGTAGAAAGCGCGTGTTTTTTTTATTTATTCCGGATTCGCATCTCAGCTTTAAGATAGGAAAAAATTTTAGAGACTTGGAAGGCAAAAAACAATACAGGGGTAATACCACTAAACTTATTAAGTACTACTACTTAATCATTTACCTACTTTAATTTAATTTAGTGACTGTTTTATCTGAAACAATAACCACAATACGTGACGTCGACTGTTTAACTGTGATGTGTAATCGGGGGCGACCGCAGCGGAAATATGTGGGGACACGCGGCTTAATATACGAGAAAATTGCACACATTTTCCAATAACACCACAACATATTGGAAATTTCATATTTATAATTCATCGTTATTAAATTTTATACCCACATTATTTTTAACTAGATGACATTTAAAAACAAAATGATATATTCAAATTACGTATAGAGAAGAATCGAAATAAAAGCCATAATATTTATCTATTCATAAAAGTTTCTTATAAAACTAATGTCTAAATACATTAGGGTGCATGCAAAGCATGCATATTAGCTAGTACCTTAAAAAAAAACCAATAAAAATGGAATGGATTTTAATTAAACTTTCACGATAAGATAGTCTTAGCTTCGTTTCAAATTTTCAATTATATACAAATAATTATTTGATGATAAAAATATCTAGAGCTTCGAGCTCAATCGGATATGTATTTGCAAGAGATAAGTATTACGTTGATTTTTATTTTACACAATCTATCATTTATATTCTTATACGCTATTACATTATGTAACAAAGAAGTATAATATAACAATATACGAGTATATAAAATGCAATATACAAAGTCAAAATCAAACAAAACTCAAACAAATGACAGGATGTAAGTCAGAAATTTATTTTCCGGTTCATTATTAGTGGAATAATGAACCGGAAAATAAAGTAAAGGAAATTGAAGTTAAAAGTTAACGTACAAAGCGTGCGGGGACACAGTTAAGATAATTGCGGTAAGTTAACTTCTTTAAAGTTGGAACATTGTTAAGTGAGAATCGTTGAGGCAGTGACCTACTTATTTAATTTGTTTTTGACTTCGTTTATTTGTAGCTGCAATTCAAATAGAAAGAAAGAAAAATGTACTCAGCCATAGAGTTAAGAAGAAGAAGAAGAAGTTGTTACATAATTTAGTACCATAAAGTTATAACTCACAGAAAGTCTCTTTTCAGAAATTAGTAATATTTTCTTAAATTATTATTCAGTATTTTATAGTCATTACAAAAGGCTATGTAATCAGTTCGTTAAAATAATTCCATAGATACAGGATTCTCAGTTTGGCACTTTTGGTATTATATTCCCTTTTTATTAAACATTCCCCTGTAACATACATACAATGTTATTTACCAGGTGGTAGACCCAATGTAGTTCGACCGGGAAAGTACCACCGCCACACGTATTTCTAGCGTGAAGAAGTTCTTGCGTGAGGTGGAAGGGTGTGGTTGTCGGCTCACTTATACAATGAGGCGACCATCTTAGTTCTCGGGAGTGGGATTGACTTCAGATAGAACCCCTGTTCTATATAAATAAATAAATAAATATAAATTTGCTTACAAATATAGTACGATACACATACATACGTGACGATTTTATTTATATTACATTAAAATTTGTATTCATGTAACAACTTTGTTACTAAATACAAAAGAAGATTTGATTTGGGTTGACTTGATTTTTTTAAATTGAAAGGCCCTCATAATACTTATATAGAATAAAATCTCGAGTAAAATCTTTTGGAAACTTTGAAAAAAAACAAACTGTATCTTTAATTATAAAAACGTTAAAAAGAAAAACAACAAGTAATTAATGCAAACAGCTGCCCCAAGTCGCCATCATTAATGTTGTTTATTCCAAAATATGAACATTGTAAACGTTGTTTATCCAAGATGTTAATATTAAGCAATCGCCCGATCATCGTAAAGGCATCTTACGACGTGTTTGCGACCTCGTTACGTCAACAAACTCATAAACTTAATTCCGGTCCCCTCTTTATGTGTTAATATCGCGAAATATTGTCGCAAATATTGATTATTGTTATCATTATTTTGAGTTCTGTTTGTCTAATTATCATTGTGACAAAAATGTCCGCATGTACATATATACATGTATGTATTTGTGGCTATATGTTTGTGAACACATCGTCAAGAACTCACAATAATCCCATTGGGCCCGGGTTTTCTCAGAACGACTTTTATGTCATATCCTATCGCGCTGGTCAGGTGCGAATCGGTAAACTTCACATACCATTGAGAACTTTTATATAGAACTCTCAGGTGTGTAGGTTTTAGTAAAGTAGATACAATTAATTAATAATAGGCTATTTAAAAAAATAATTTTCGAAAAATCAGTAGTGTGTACTTGGGTTTAAAACCTGATACTAGAAGATTCAATTGAAAAACATTCAATTGAATCTTAATATTTAAGTAACGTACAACAATTTACAGTCCACTAAAATACAAAATGTCCATATATACAAAAATGAAATAAATAAATAAAAAAAAACAAAAACACTACCATAAAAATATGAGTATCGCTGTCTCTAAGCAAGGTTTTATATGGTGAATCTCTAGGGTAAATGTTTACAACGTCCGTCGTACCCCACAGTCGGCTAGATATCGATCTGGCTATTATTAGAAGCCGTCTGTCGGCTCTGCTGTCTCTATGAGATACGAGTACTTGCATAGTGATCAGAGTTTTTTTCACATTGTAATATTTTATTTTGTTTACATTCAGTATACTTTCCAATGCTTTCTAACTTAGTCTTCTAAAGTAGCAACGATTCTGTGGTCAACTTCAGGTAAAACTATAACCTCATCTAGGCTACATTAATGGTATGGTGGGGATTATAAGGTCTATAGGTGGTAGTTCTCACTATTGGATGGACTTAATGTCCGTTTTCTCCTTCTTTATATGTTATAAAAAATATTGTGCAAAAGAAAATAATATTAATTTTATTTAGAAATTTAATTTTATTTAGAATAAAAAAGTAACAGAGAGTTGATACAAATATGAAATATGAAAAGAACAAGAATGACTATTATTTTAAAAGCCACGAGGACCAAATTGAAGTAATACGAGTAAGTCTATAAAATTGAGCAAATAATATAATCCTGATATATACAAGTTTATAAGGAAAAAATGGGTGCAATGCCTCTACCACCAACCAATACGACCTACATTAAGTATTATTAAAATTGCTCACTCTATACTTAACAGTCTCTTCATGCGTTCGCTGGTTAATTTTTTACGCGTTCAAATTGCCCAATTTATACAGAACAGTATTTTCAATTGTTTACTGGATAAATTAAAATACATTTAAAACTATTACTTAAATTATTTAAAAATCTATACCGAATGGTCTCTTCATGCATTCACTGAGTTAATTTTTGAAGTCTTAATTCAGTTAGTAATACCACAACACAATTAAGCGTATGGGAGCCACATCGGTGGGGCTTCTCGTAATTGAGTTACAGCCGAGACTAGAGTTAGAATGTCTAACTTGGGCTGCCTAGAATTGGGATTATTCGATTTACACCAACTTACCGCGGTTTGTCTGGATATCGTATGAAACGCCTGTAACTCTGGCGCCAAGTTGCAAGGACTCAATTAAATATAATAATTAATACACTTCCTACACTCATAACCATTTTCTTCAGTATTATGAGTGCCATAGACAAACAAAAGACGTACGGGTGCTTTGAATATGCAATATGATAATGCACCACAACCCAGATTATAAATCGAAATTGATCATTGAGATGTCTGTCTGACCGGAGACCAAACTTGGATCTCATTGCGTGTTAGGTGTGCCAAATAGCTAAATATACACCCAGACTTAAAACATAAATGTAAATTAAACATCTAGATGTGTGCGGTACGGAAATCTAACCCAAGTCTCTGTTCTATTGAGAATGCAAAGTAATCGAAATAAAGTTAAATAACTGACAGACCGACTTAAAATAAACATCTAGATCCACTAAGCTAACTTACTTAAATGATTCGTAACACAAATTCAAAATGAACAGAGTTCTAAGTTACTCCGAGCAATCACTTAGCCAAACTCAAAAATTCAAAGTGCGCTCGTTGTAACTCGAAAAAAATTCATAAAAGTCCATTACAATTCAAATTTCGCCATAAATATTCACGATTAGGAGGTCAAACATACGGAACCATTAATTAAAGAGCCGACAGCGTCTCGAACGAAATGGAAATTATCGAGAAACGGGAAAGAAATGGAATACTCCAGTTGGAAAAGAAATGGAATACTCGAGTTGGAAATTATCATGTCAGAGGCACGTCCCTATCAATTAATAATTGAATTGGTCGGAACGCGTTGAAGAGTCTTTTTCGTAATGACAGACGTTATAGGGCCACAGACAATAAATTGAGTTGACGCGTCATAGAATTCGTTTAATATGGCGCATGCCGGCATGTATGCTATGGAAATGAGGTGGCATTGTTTCGCCGTTGCTCGTTTAATGATGTCGAATATTGGATCGCATTTTTGGGGAGATCGGGGTTCGGTCGGAGCGTAAGAAATGCAAGGGATCGCGTCTTGAATAAAGTTTTGGCATCCACCCTTTATTGAAAGACGTAATAAATAAGGCGTGAAAAACTTTGACTGTTAGGCATTTTTAATTTAATCGAATCCAATAGTGTCTCTTCGTTTATCTTATTGCTATGGATGTCTTATAAAAAATCCTCATTGAAGGATAAATATACTATTTTTTAAATAAAAAGTATGCAGTGCACCTGATGGTAAATGGCCTCTGCCACCCATGTAAGCAATTTCATACAGAACAAGGGGTTGTGTATGTCAATAACAGATGCGTTGCTACTTGTGAGGACTAAGATGGTCGCTTCATATGAATGTGAACCAGCAACCACACCCTTCCATCGAAATGAAAGAACTGCTTCACGCTAGAAATAGATATGGCGGTGTTACTTCTCCGGTCCAACTATACTTGTTCTATCACCTTCTAAGTCAAACCAAAATAAAAGTTATCGTGAATAAGTTAATTATTAATACAAACATTTTGCATCGAAGTTAAATATAATATATATTTTCAAAAAATATTTTCCATTTAATACCATTAGCATTGCATATAGACAATAACATCTCAGAATTCTTTGTCTCGAATTTAAACTTAGGTTTTATAACAACAATTTGCAAAAATATTATTTAAAATTCTCGAAACACCCACATTTCTTTCATATTTCTCTTACTTAAGTAAAAACTTTATTCATCTCTGTATAATAGAAAGGTTACTGAGCTTAGCAAAGCTTGAATACTTTTGAAAGTTGCATTCGTTTATATTTAAAAGAAGTTAAATAACTTAAAAAACAAAGTTGAGTTTTATTTAAAAGTTAATGCATTTAAATAAATTACTTAAATTCCAACAGACTTCGACTGACGACCCGCGTGGCGGAGCGGTCACCATACCAGTTTGACACGCAGTTGGTCCCGGGTTCGATCCTCGGCCAGACAGAAATGTGAATGATGAGTTTAGATTTCCGTTTTGTTTCTGATTTCCGTTCCGTTCCGTGTCCATGTCCATTTGGGTCCATGGCACCCACGACACAGGAGAAAATCCTATTCTATTTTTAACCGACTTCAAGAAGGAGGAGGCTATCAATTCAGATGTTTTTCTTTATTATTATTTAATGGACGGCAATGTCCACTTACTATGAATCACAAAAAACACATTATCGTAAAATCAGAAACTCACATGAAACGTAAAGCCTGCTTTTGTTTTGACTTTTGATCAAAAGACAAAGTTAACAAAAAAAACATAACAAAACGAAAAAGGCTAACCCGCTAAGTTTCTTGCCGGATCTTTAGTTGAAGTCATATGGTAGTGTAAAAAAAATTGCAACTAACAATTCGTAAGTGCTTCCGTAGGCCTATACAAAATAAGGACATTTCATTTCATTTCATCAACTTTTTGCGTCGATGAAAAAAATATATCGCAAACTGTATGCGATACAAAGAGCCATAACAGAATAGAGTCCCACATGATACATTGAAAAACTCGATTACCATTCTCGATTCTTCTAATTGGATTTATCACCAGGAAATAGGAGCGATAATGGAGCACATGTGCCTGATAAAAGCAGATTGACGTGAACATTGGCGTGCAGCGGAGAGGGCGCTGCTGTTTGATCAAATTGAATACATTGATTGAGTCTTTGTTCACTGCTAAATCGGTTCTGTTCAAACTGATTTGTGGATTTAAAAGTTTCACTAACTATTTTTTCAATCAAAAATTATTTCAATTGTGATTTAACGTAAATATTGGTGCCAAGCCTGCAAAAAAGATTTCGACAACAGCACCTGTCATGTGTGTATAAAAGTACCTTCTAGAATCGACCGTTTCGTTGAGATTTTAGCAATTTAGGGTATACGAAAATCTACTTGTAATTTTGTTTTATTAAGATTAAGTAGCTGTTGCGCTTCCCTTCATACGATACTGTATGAGTATCTATATCATAAAATGAATAAATTGTCCAAACATGGTTCTAGATTTAGAAGATTACGTTCTACGATGTCAATTTGTCAATAATAAGTATCCTTATTAATGTGAGCAGTGATAGCCTAATGGTTGAAACTCGGCCTCTCAATCGAGGATCCGAGGTTCGAATCCCAGACACGCACCACTGATTTTTCTAAAATTAAGTGCGTATTAGAATTTAATTATCACTGCTTTATGGTGAAGGAAAACATCGTGAGGAAACCTGCACATCTAAGGGTTCTCATAAAAAAGGAGTTCTCAAAGGTGTGTGAAGTCTACCAATTTGCACTTGGCCAGCGCGGTGGACTATGGCCAAAAACTTTCTCACTCTGCGAGAAGACCCGTGCCCAGCAGTGGGACAATAATGGGTTGGCGAGACGATATTAAATCTATGCCGACGTCTACACAATTCCGTCTTTTACGAGCTTGACACATTAGCAACGGGCGTTGTGGCGTTGCGCGGCGTGTATATATGTACATATGCACGGTCTGTAACGGATGTCGACACGACACATAGCGTCGCGTTTATGTAATATGTTTCCACCTTAATTCCTCTCGGCATTGGTGGTGCGAATGACACAGAATATATTAAAATCTAAAAAATCTTAATGATAGACATGTTAACGTAGTCAGATTTCTTATTAAATACATGTGACTTTTTTGTGCTAATTGACACCTGCCAGTATTGATAAAATAATAATTATTTACATTATAGCTCGTTTAAAAATTAATTAGAAATCAGTTTGCTTCCTTTCAAAGCTTGCTTCTAAAAATATTTGACATGTTTGATGGCCAATTTATGCGTAATATTAAAAAGTGTACATGGATTACTCATATTAACGGGCTCGACGTCCTGAAAATGTTAAAAAATATTGCCTTTAGAATAACTGTTTAATTTCATCAATAAATTACGTTTTTATATTTTTAAAAATATTTTTTAACAAACCTGTGCATTTCTTTTCGACTTTAACTGCAAAATCATTTAGTTCTTATTTTATCATTATAACTGATAACGAATTTTGTCAATTTAATGATCTTGTATAAATAAATAAAATAATATGAAATACTTTTACTACCTACCTGGCTATTATTTGAAATAGTTATTTTTAACTTATAAAATAATTTGTATGATTTAATTGTGACTTACATATCTGCTTTATGCAATTCTTTATGTAAATTATTATGGTATTACAGTAATTCATTTATAATGATCAGCGAAATTCGAATGTAGGTGTTTTACGAAAGAGTAACAAACATATATACATACATCCTCACAAAATTTGTTTATTTATTTATTTCTTATTGAACGCCAACATAATGCACATTAATACAGTTCAGAGAAACAAAGTAATACTTATAGGTGTAGACTGCGTGCTAGTTGTAGAAAGAGAATTTCGCATTTGTAATATTAGTACGTAGTAATAAAACGTTTACACTCATCGATTTTTCTGCTGTTTCGTGGGTACCATGAACACACAAAGACAAATACATAAACACTCAGACCCAGAACAGAATCTTAATTCGTTGTCTGTCTCGTCGGGACTCAAACCCTGAAACCTATTGCATGTCCGACCGGCATGGTGACCTCTCCGCCACGCACGTCGTAAAATAAAATAATCTTGCGCCAGAAGGAGGGTAATGTTTTATCGAGCGTATGTATTTATGTATGTATGTTTGTATGTCCATTTCTTTGACACGCGCTACAGCTCAAACGACTTGACGGATTGTGAAGTATGACATATCATTCGAGTCGTCTCAGCATGCAGAGTGGCATAGGCTATATATGTTTTATAAATGACGCCTGGAAATAGAGGAAAAAGGGGGGGATATTTTACCATAACGACAATATGGGTATCAAATGAAACCTGGTAAATAGACCAATCTAAACATTTAAAAAACGTTTTAAGCAGTCGGGTGTTACGTTTTATTGTTTGTAACGATGTTACTAGTTTATAGTACTAAACATATTATGACTATAATATTTATGGCTAGTTGTAACAGCCGACACGGCTCGTACAACAGATTGCATGATTTCACATACATATTATCCAGTTTATGTGACCATTGAAGACAAAGTACGTGTCATCTCATGAGTTACTGCTTATACTACTAACAATTTTATTATGATCTATGTATTATGTATGTATTCGAACATATGTTATAAGTAGTTATTCGTTTTATTGTCTTCGAACACCTGTTGTGAATTTTAATCGCTAGATGTTGTAATATTAATGTACAATGTTACTTTTACTTTTTATTATAATTAAGGACTATTTAAATAATATCTCAATTTGCCGCCGGCTCACTTTTATATGAGGCGACCATCTCAGTCTTCGGGAGTAGCAACGCATCTGTGATCGACTTCAGATAGAACCCCTGGTCTATTTAAGGTTGCTTACAAATGTCCATGGTCGGCAGTAACCACTTACCATCAGATGGGCTGCTTGCTCGTTTACTACTTTATATTTATAAAAAAAGAATGAAAAAACACGCCGCAAGCTGAAAAGCGAACAATAATTTTAAGAAGATTTAAAAAAAATCCTCTCCCTTTCACATCTATTGCAATGCGCCAAAATACAGCCTATGCCACTATTCAAACTGAGACGATTCTAATGATACATCATACGTCACAATCCGTCAAGCCGTTTGGGCTGTAGCGCGTGCTAAAGAAATAGACATACATACAAACATACATACATTTGCTTGAAAAACATTAGCCTCCTTCTGACGCAGTCTTGTTAAAAGGTCTACGAGGTACATAGTTATCAGTATCACTATAGGAATGAAAGATCTTTTTTTTATAAATATGAAGTAGCAAACGAGCAAGCAGCCCACCTGATGGTAAGTGATTACTGCCACCCATGGACATTTTTAAGCAACTTCATATAAAAAAGGGGTTCTATATGAAGTCTATCACAGATGCGTTGCTACTCCCGAAGACTGAGATGGTCGCCTCATATAAAATTGAACGCAGTAGATAAATAAATTCACTGTGAAAATATGTCTATATTCTAAGTAATATTTAAGTCAACTTATCCAATCCCATAGAAATATTAGGTGTATTGGTTAAGACCAACACTTACCACAGAAAAATATCTGATGACATTTCCAATCAAGCGGTTATTTTATGGTCGACCATTAGCACTAAAATACAAGCTGACAGGTTTTATATAACATGTCAAATATTATTTTTACATACGATCTTGATTGGCAATTTAACGGAGTCTTTAGGTATTAGCTATATCATCGACGAAAAAGGTAGTCGATCGTAAAATACAATAAGATGTCTTGCAATACTAAGCGGCCGCTGTCGCCCATGGAGGTCTGTTCTCGACCCTGGGTAAGATTAAAGTCGTACAGATGTGTCACTACTGGCCCAGATTAAGGAGAGGGGAAGAGCAAACTGAAGTAAATGACCCAATCGCCAGCATCAAAAATTGCTTAAATCAGTCTTAGAAGGCGACTATTTCTCTTCGGCCCAAGAAAGTCGAAATCACTTTCAAGTTTCTACGCTGATTCACAAAAAAATTTACTTCTAACTCCTTGAGTGCTAAGTTAAATCACCTTATATAATTTTTACCCGTAGTGCATTCTTCAAAGCACAGAACAACACTTCTTAACGCTGTTTTATTGTACTAAAATAGGTTTGTTGTGAGCCACGAAATGTTCCACAGTCTTTATAGATTCAAAAAAAAAATGGAACCACATTATAAAACTTTGTTGTTACTAAGAACATAATCAATGTAGCTTTTGTGTATTTTGACTGTAATAAATTCGTCCATTGCTTATCGTTCACCGCTCTTTATCGAACAATAGAGCAATCAAATAACAATAATCTGTTTATTGATTCTGCGTTATAACTGTAAGTTGTTATTAAGGAGGTAATGGCTAACGGTAATGAGAAATGTTTAGGATTCAAGGTTCTAGATATTTTATTACACTGTAAGACAAAAGGATGTCACGATTGCACGCACTGCACTGATTAGCGCACGATTTTGTTATTTATGTAATTATTTTTTCAGGAAGTTGGAGTAAATGTTGGCCTGTTGAGAATTGTTGCTGTCACTGAATAACTATTAACCAGAATTAGTACTACTACTACTACAGTAGGATTTTCTCCTGTTTCGTGGGTGCCATGGATACACAAAGAGAATACACAAACACCCAGACCCAGAGCAGACATCTAAACTCATCATTTTCTTCTGTCTGGCCGGAGATCGAACCTGGGATGCACTGCGTGTCAGACCAGTATGGTGACCGTTTGGGCACGCGGCTCGTAATTTGTTAGATACTTAATTTGTAACCAACTTCGACGATCCGCGAGGCCGAGCGGTTACCATACCGATCTAACGTGCAGTGGGTCCAGCGTTCAATCCCCGGCCAGACAGGCTTCTAAATGATGAGTGTAGATTTCTGTTCCGGGTCTGGATGTTTGTGTATTCATCTTTGTGTGTCCATAGCATCCACGACACAGGAGAAAATCCTAGTGTGGGGCTATGAGTGTAAAAAACGTTTTTTTTAACTACAAATATAATGAATTTTTGATCTGATCATTAATTTATATTGCAATTTTTTGACATTATTTGTTTTAACGATATTTTTTTCTCTTCTTTTATTATTGTAC
>DWNE01008971.1:0-11198 GCA_018249875.1 Cecropterus toxeus | reverse complement strand
CATATGTAGACTCGTCGTTGTAATCTGACAGGTTTGAGCGCCGACTTCGGGACTATGCACTATGTACTGTGTATGTACGAAACCAACATATATTTAAATTATTTTATTGCTTTTTGGTGACCTGGAAGTCGGTTTCTATTTTTTGTTAAAAAGTTTTATTATATTGTTTAAGTAGCAAACGGGCATGCAGTCCACCTGATGGTAAGTGGTTACTGCCATGAACATCTGGGACCAACTACAGAACAGGAGTTCCATTTAAAGTCTACAGATGCGTTGCTACAAGTACTAAGATGGTGGCTTCATATGAAAGTGTGCCGACAACATCCTTCCACCGCAACATTATCAGATATGATATCTATTAGGGTTTCCAAACAAGAGCCAGGTGGTAGAAGGAGAATGGTTTTAAAGGAGAGGTACCACCGCCACTTCTATTTTTTGTGTACCATTTGGCACGGCATTTTTCCGTATATTTCTCAAAAACTATTAATCTGATTGTGACCATTATTTATAGCATGATTTTACTCCAACAAAGGAACAGTACAAGTATTATCAAAATGGGTTTAAAATTTAAAACATATATGAATTCATACTTCACGGTAGCATATGATAGTAGTAGGTAAGGTACTTCGTCCATCTATCGATTTTTTTAAATCGAAACATAATTCAACATTTAACCACTTCAATTTAAAGGAATGCCATGGTGCGTCGAAAATCAAACCACAGAGTACTAACTACTTTAGACCGCTAACCTCAATCTACCCAGAAATCACTAACACTTATAGACCACTAACGCTACTATACGCAAAGAAATATCCCTTCCGGCTCGCAAAAACATATCATCAATTCATAATGCATCTTGATAGTTTTATAATAACGCGAGTATCAAGACCGCTTTGACAACGTACGTGGAAATTAAAAACTGTACAGTAATAAAAAATATCATTACATACGCGTCAAACGGGACTATTAAAAACGAATTAGGATAATTGTGCGATACACACGGCCACGTAACTTGATCTTGGATATTTTCCGAACTCGTTTTTAAATAACGCTAGGTGCTCAAACAGGCTGTGCTATATATATATTAAGGTGCTATGTGTAAATGTTTAAAAAAGTGTGAATTTTCTTCGTTCAATTAATAGTCGTAAACGAATACGCACGCACGTAAGAACACACACACGCACCAATAGACGGCCATATTTTAAAATCCCTCTTATATCACAAATATGCACATTACAATTATTTAGTAATCAGAAAATGTCCAAGCTGGCACGGCTTGGCTTATATACTGTGGTAGTTTTCCAAATACCACAGTATTGACAAAAAAATTTAAGGGTACGTTCAAGTACAACGTAACGCAACTTTTGAACGCAATTTTTCTACCAGAAAGCGTTATTTCTTACTTTTATACTTAAATAAAAAAACACAGTTAAGTAATGCTTTATTCAAACCCCTCCCGCCCCTGTAACGCATCGTACCGTTTAACAAGACCCCCTCCCACCAGCTAGCGTTATGTAATACTTGAACGGTCCCTAAAGAGTTAATCCATGTAACCATTTAGTGTGTAGGCGCCCTATCTAATAAGCCCCTTACCACGGCTCCTTGCATCTTCGTAATGTAAAACAAGTAATTATCATGTTGACAAGGTGTAAATTACTAAATTGATAAAACTTGCAAATGTGCAACGTACCATAAACATGCACATATAAGTTTCAGTTACTATTTATCGCTCATTATTATTTAGTTATTTTGTATACTATACTCTGCTCTTTTGACCATTTAAATTTTTTTTATTACATTCATTGGTTATTAAACTGTACATAAGGTCTTTATTTGCGAAATTGAAAAATTAAATGTATGAATAATGCCTAACGCATCGTAATGGTGGTAAAAGTTAACTAATTTATTTAATTCCCATAGACGTAAGCTTTTTGTATTGAAATTGGTCACTATCATCTTAATACGTGTAATCAACAGTAAATATAATACGGGTCTGAGACGATGTCGGCCATAGATGCGTCACTTCCCCTTAAAACTAATCCGGAACGCTTCCTGTCTCTCCTATATCACAGTTTTCCTGCGAAACTATGATTTTTTATCAAAATAAAAAAAAATCAGCACTTACCAAACTTTAACTCAGGCGACATTGATAATAAAGAAAGAAACCTATAGAGTTTTTTATATAAAAGTTTAAAACTACGATTTTATAACAAAATAAAATAACTTCAGCGTTTCTCAAACTTTGAGGCTGAAGATATCGTAAATAATAAAAAATAATCCCAAAGGAGTTTTTTTTATAAAAGTTTGAAACCATATTAAGACACTTATTTTCACAAGTATGTATTTACATATATTCATATGTATCGTGATATGCAAGTATGCGTAGCGTGGTGACTGTGAGCATGTTGACAATTAACAGCGTAAGAGCACGCGAGTGGTAATAGGCCTTAATGTCTCAATTTCCACTTCCTGCCATTGGAGCAATTAAACGATGCTATTTAGCAGTATGCACTGCGATCGTGTTGTACCATTGTACCACGCGACTATCATTATCTATGATGTCAAGTATAAGTCAATTTAATTCAATATTTAAGGATGACTTGTGGCAGTTCTACTAATTGCATGCAACGTGATAAGGTGTATTTTCTTAACATTAAATTAAAGCAAAATTCAAACATACGTAATTTTTTTTAAGATTTCGAATAAATATTTCTCATTGACTCTTGCTTATAAATGTAAAATTAATAAAACATTATTTATTTTTAATAAGGCAAATAAAACCGTTTAATAAAATACTTAATACAGACTTTTAGTACTAACATATTTTTATGTTTGTATATTTTTCTTTTGACTGAGCATTTGCGACCCCTTAACGAAAACGCGGGGCCCCCGAGATGTCGCGGCTTTGACGAACACAGCTTTAAAGTAAAATACAATGTAATATTTACGTACACTGATGCCATCGTAATGAAATTTATGACAACACATTTACTTGCAGCGAAGAATAGTAAGAAATTAGCAGCAACGTTCAAAGTTGATTTGCGGTCCGCGTCGTAACTGCCTTTACGACATTTACTTGGTTCTTATTTTATTTATGACACGAATACAATACAATTTATACTTAGAAATGGTAAATAAATACAAAATATGCATTATCTGCGTTTCTTTGATGTAACATTTGATGTAAAAAATAAGTTAAATAACTCGTTTTAAACTTAACTTTTCAACTTTATTCTCTGGAGTAGCAACTTGTGATGGAAATACTCGACTATAAATAATAATAATACAGTTGTATAGTCCCTTTAGTCTTAGGGTTCGCGTCTGACTCATTAAAATACGTCCAAAATGAAACCAATCCATATACACTGTATGTATGTTATGTATTTACAAATTTTTTAATCCTTACCACTTGTTACCATTCTCAGTAAACACAATAAGTCCTTTAGAGTTCTATGAGTCTTAAGAAACGACTTAGACTTTAAAAAGTAAAGTTCGACGTAGTCATCAGTTTCAGAACAGACTTAAAATAATAGTCAAAGCGTGAGTAGAAAAAAAAATTAAAATCCCATCAAAATCAGATAGGATTTAAAAGATTATTTTTATCGTACTGAAGTAGCAAACGAGAATGCAGTCCATCTAATGGTAACCGATGATAAGCGATCCATGGGAGTCAGCCGTGGACATCTGTACAGTACCTTATATAGAACCGGGATTCTATCTGAAGACATTCACATATGCGTTGCTACTCTCCAGGACTAAGATGCCTCATATATACATAAGTGAGCAGGCAATCGCACTCTTCCACCTCACGCAAGAACTGTTTCACACTAGAATAAGTGTGGCGGTGGTATCTCCCCGGTCGAATTATATTGTTTCTTCCGGCAAAAAGCTTGAGTTTGTTGTATCATTAGTGGCAAGGCTGACTGACCTACAATTTCATTCGGAATCTATTACAGGTATGCATAGAAGCCAGTAGCTTCATTAGATGCGTGCTCGTTTGCCTTATCTTCCAAAAAACGCCATATAAATTCAGTACTCTAATTTCCCTAATATATTGTAATGTAATTCGAAACTAAACTTTTTCATTGGCACAAACACGATTTCAACTCTTTATGTATGAGAAAAATTATGCTAACACCAACCATTCGGTTTTCGATTCCGCCTTCACTATAAAAACGGTATTATCATTTATTATTTCGTACTTTACATAGAAAGCATGAGATTAAGTCTGGACAAGTCTCACTGCATAAGATGATAAAATTTCCTATGCGATGAGCTTTTTAGGGTTCCGTACCCAGAGGGTAAATACTGAAACGTCTTACTAAGACTCCGATGTCTATCTGTCTGTCATCACAACCGTCACACGTGTGGCTAGACACTTGAAATTTTCGCAGATGATGTATTTCTGTTGCTATAACAAATACTTAAAAAAGCAAACAATAGAAACCGACTTCAACGTCACCAACAAGCAAAAACAAAAAAAATGTTGATTTCTTAATTTCACGGTACATAGGGCATAGTCCCGAAGTCGGCGCTTCTATCGAATCTACTCTTATGTCTTACAAGTATATGAGCGCCGTCGTTGGAGAATTTAAAGACCACATGAATCAATTCTTTTCCAGGTTTTGAAATGAATAATATTTTACTTTTTAAATCGTTTCCAAATAGTCCTTTAGTCACTTCATCCTCGTCGATTTCTTAAGGGATTTATAACTCAATTCATTGTACTTTTTTTCAGATGGTAATCCAGTATGGAGCCGTTAACGTTGGTGAAAGATTGAAAAATGGAACTTTACCTGTATGTTGAACCAGCTTCCTATTCACAGCTCTGGTATCAATAAAATTTATGAAATAACACATAACGATATGTCAAAATTAAAATGTTTCGAATTTAGATAGTTTTGGATAAGAGAACATGAGCTCTTTATAATGATAAAGTATTTTAGATAGTAAACCTACTGATGTGTATCGCCCCTGATAGTACAAGTACCTCAGGCGGGTGCCAAACAAACCCATTCGCCATGGAAATTGAGGGAAACGATCTAATATTTTAGACCAAAACTTCCGAAATTGGAGTAACCATCATTTGAATTGCAAACCAGAAATCTACATCTTAATATTTTTCTGGGTAACGTTTCGTGCTATGTTAACGCACATAAATATCTTTGAACACCTTTATAAGAATTGTCGACTATTTCAGGTTGAAATTCACAGCATAATATTAGATTTGACAGTAACAATAAACATACACGTATTTTTTTAAGCAATTGTCTTGTTGTCTGTCCCCTTCCATGGTATCTACTTCTCTTCTCGTCGTGGGAAGGGACAGACTAAGGGATTAAATAAAGAAGATTGACAGCAGCGTCTTCCTGTGTAATATTGCCAGTCGTTGGGTCTATTGACAAAATCCCTCATCGAGGAAGATCCATCGTCAAGCGCTGGAAATCAAAGGGCAGATGGACGAAACAAAAAATGTTTAGTTAATTCAGTCATTATTTGGAGTTACGAAATATGTTAAAAAATTGAACAGACTTGTGCAGATGATATAAATAGGCGACACTCATTTTTTCGAAATCACCCTAAATATTAAACGCTTATTCAATAGTGAAAAAAACTAACTAGCATAAATCTTGAGACGCCTTAAAAAAGCAATTGCTTGTTATAGAGTTCTGAACTTTGACATTACAAAAACGGTCCGCCAATCTTACACGAAATATTTTATCCCAAAAGTTTTGATGAATATGAAGGTGCCAGTGTATCAATCAGTGTAGTACAAAAGTACAAAGTTGAAAGTACCTTGCACGTACTTACGTAAAGATATAAATAACTTTATATGATTTGAATTGAAGAAATGAGATGTGATGCCAACTCATTTCTTGATTATAGTGGGCAAGGAAACATAGTATTTTTGGAGGTGTTAAAACTATTCAGAACATGAAAACATAATCATATAAAAATGTACCACATATTAGTGGAGACTCTTAATGTATGTTGTACCTATGTAAAAATTGATGTATGTATTAAACATTGTATATTTCCCAATGATTAATAAAACAAAATAAAAATAAACATATTTCAACGGCGAAGATAAAAATCTAATTTCATTGATTAAAAAGATTACAAAAACCTACCCTTAACCTCTCTTTCCTTTGGGAAGTCGGTTTTAAAAGGGTCCCAATTGTATGTGAACATACTAGTCGACACTATCGTCTAAACCCAGCAATGAAACCCTGAGAAGTATTATTCACTATTTAAATGATAAGCAATTATAATACACTTCAAATACTGCGTTACCTGTAGCATTTGCCTCGTAAACTGATACAAAGTTGTTTAAGGAGTAATAGTTGTTCTAAGATACATTATCAGTATTCAAATTATCAGTAGACTAGACTGTCAATATAGCGCCTGCTTTATAATTATGACTATTTTGACCTTTACAAATTGTGAATGATAGACGGACAATCAATGGACGAAGCGGGAATTGGGCGTCATAAGATATAATTTGGTCGTCAACAGGCGTGATTCATGCTTGTCAAAATATACTGGTAATGAAGGCCAGTGTTTTAGCATATTGTGTACCTCATACGATATTGTACAATAGGTTTTCAATACAGATTTTTACCCGACCATCAGAAGGAGGGTAATGTTTTTCAAGCGTATGTATGTGCGTTTCTTTGGCACGCGCTACAGTCCAAACGGCTTGACGGATTGTGACATGTAATATATCATTAGAATCGTCTCAGAATGCAGTGACACAAAATTAAAAATTTAATAAAAAAAAAAACGCCTGGAAATAGAGGACAAAGGAGGGGAAGAGAGATTTTTTTTTATTACGACAATATGGGTATCAAATGAAAGCTAGTAAATAGGCTAATCTAAAATATTATGAACTAAAAATTCGCATTTTTTAAGCAGTCGGATTTCTTGTTTTAATGTTTTTAATGACGTTACTAGTTTGACCTATACTCTGTTTCGTCGATGCTCTGTTTGTACGTTTGAGGTATCAAATGATTGTAAAAACGTCGCTAAATCCTGCGTTTTTCATAACGCTATTGTCGTGCAGGATAAGTTGCCGGAGTTAGGATTAATTTAATCGCCAAATCGCAAACCACCGAACTAAAAGTAGTATGTCTACAGCCGTGAGCATCAGATGAACTGCAAGTTTGCTCCTAAAAACAAACGAATGCACAACAAGCGACAGGAACCATTTGTTATGTCTACATAGAAATACGAGGAAATTGATTTCATAAAACTGTTATCACAAACGCTACTCAGAAATTAGTTTGGGCGGCGCGAGAAAAAACTCGGCATGTGTTTCTCAGGAAACCTGTTATGGAATTATGGATACGTGCGGCTTGCGGCTGCGGCTCTTGCGGCTTTGACGTCTATTCTTCTCAGCTCAACACATGGCTGGTTTATACGCATTATGAATCTAGGTAAACAAAATCTTATTTCCAAAAGGTTTTCGAAAGGCTTTTCGAAAGGTGTTTCAGTTACTTTGAAACAAAACAGTTACTTTGAAATACCGCTGATGTTCAAGAATATTTCATAAAGTACATCGCTTAGCCTCGAAAAAGTAAAACCAAAATAAAATGCGAATAAACGAATTACGTATGATTAAACGTACATATATATTTTTAATAGATGTACTAAAATATTACGTCATAACTTACATTAAATGGTTTTCGAATAAGACTTTAAGGATTGTTTTATGCCAAAATTCGCTAACGCTGACACCAAGCAACTAGTTCATTGCCGAGCCAGCCAGACCGCTGATAAAATTGTCAACCGCTCAACACAACCGTGTGCCGCGATAAACGCATGCCGCAGGCCTCCATTATGTTCGTGAAAGGATATCAAAGATCATCTCGATGAATCATGACCGCTTTGGGCAATAAAACCTCCGCTTGGAGCCTTCTCGGAAGACTCTATCGCGAACGTGACGTTGGGGTCTGGCTCTAGCCAAGTGGCGTACATTTCCACGCGTACAACGCTAACTAGAGTCACACAATACTCTTGAAGCATCATTCCAAATTTGAAGCAAATTTTGATACAAGTTTTTTATATTGAAGTGGCAAATGAGCATGCAGTTCATTTCATGGTAGGTGGCTTCTGTCGCATATGATCTCATGTAATCAACTCCAAATAAGATCAGACTTAACACTGTTACTAGGCAGAAATAAGTGTGGCGTTGGTGCTGCCGGAGTCGAACCACAAAAGGGTTCTACCATCTTCAAAATGTCTTATAAGATCGGTATTTACATTAGTTTTTTAAAAAGCGCTGACGTTCGAAGCGTATCGAGATTTTTCTTCTGCAGTCAATTGTTTGGATTTACAAAGTAACAGAGTTTCGTATGTGTTTCGTAATTATCAGGTTATGAAATTTCACTGCAAATTACAGCGAATTTTACTGAAATTCGCTTAACCCTAATGCTTAAGAAAACGTTTTGTGGCCCTCAGGTTGGGCGTTTCAACTCAATCGTCAGTAATTTTATCAGATCAAATATGAAGTTATTGATCACCAATTGAATTTACCTACATTGCACTAAACCCTTATTTCATGATCAAACCTCATGAATAGGTTTATATAATACTTTTAAGCACAGTTCTCGAGGTACAAGAATAAAAATAAAAGCAAAAAGTTGTTTTAGAATACCTTAATCCAGTGTTTGAATAAGTTTGAATAGGTAAGAATATTCAATAGAGGGTAGAACCAGAATAACCGGAGTAGAGGTCGCTACAATCGCTACCAATTGTCGCTATCATACAATATGAATAAGCAGCAATTTCATTGGCGACCGACGGAAATTATAATTTTACGATTCCATGAAACAGTGGAAAATACCTCATAAAGAATCCAAAACCCTCTGAATGATTAACGGAGGAGGCCATATTGAAATGGATTGTGGCACGAGTGTGGAGGCATTTAAAAATTTAAAACGTCCATAATGGTACGCCGGACGGTTCTATTAAATAATCTATGGCCAATTTCGCTATCAAATATTCTTTGGTCGTTGTATATTTGATTCCGTTTCGATATTGCTAGGTTTATCTTTTGGGAGACTGAAAATCTTTTTCGATTTCTGTACCCAAAGGGTAAAAATGGGACCCTATTACTAAGACTCCGCTGTCCGTCTGTGTGTCTCAGGCGGTATCTCATGAACCGTGCTAGACTGTTGAAATTTTCATAGATGATGTATTTCTGTTGCCGCTAAAAATAAAATCTTGTTATAAATATTTACGGGGGGGGGGCACGATACAAGTGTGTCGAAAATCAAACCAGTATTGCGGAATTTAATTTAAAGGATTCATATACTTAAATATATTTATACTCTATGACTCGAGGTAATTTGAGGAGGTTTAGTCTTTATTTAATTAAAATATAGTACCTATATATCAAAAGAAGTTACAAAGTATTGTTAAGTAATAATATCTTGTCTTCAATAATCTTATTGCAAGAGTGCAAGCGATTAAATCGATTTAAACATTCTTTTACACGCATCTATTACCGGTATCATTAAGATTGATCGAATGGTTAAAGAACAAGATCGAACAATCGACAGATCCCACATTAGATTGATCGAAAGCTCGATGAATTTGGCTCATGTTTATTAAACCATAAAATCAATCGATTTAAATTTCAGTATCGATTATATTTACAACTAAATGCGGCAAGTAAAGTTACTATTCCAATAGATTAATTTAATTGATGCACTTAGGAAGTTTTTATTAACAATCGATTTTGGATTCATAATCAATCATTTCTGGATTAAAATCAACCGGTCATCCAAAACGAGAAATCAATCAACGTCGATTAATTCCATCGATCTGACATCGAGCACGTGGGCGAGAGAAAATCGATGTTAGGTGTCAAATATCGCCAATTCATATACAAGTATATAATTATGTAAATTTAAAGCGGCACCCTGCGGCTTTGTTAATGTTGAGCGATATACAAAGTTAAGCAACTTCAATTGCTGTCGAGATTTGGATGGGTGACTGTGGGTGACCCAAATAAATACCCGTACGTCAGATGTTATCATTGTATAACAGGCGAGAAGCACTTCTTGCGTTTCGTTTGAAGGCTGTGGTTACTGACTCACTTATACATGAGGCGATCATCTCAGTCCTGGGGAGTAACAACGCATCTGTGATCGACTTCAGATAGAACCCCTGTTCTATATGAAGTTACTTAGTGATATCCACGGGCGGCAGTAACCACTTACCATCAGGTGGACTGCATGCTCGTTTGCTACTTCAATCTGATCAAAAATCGTTAAACCTTACCAAAGCTCTATTAAACTCTATCTATTAATGCGCTCTAGACCAGTAGGGCAAATACACCACGCCTCCCCCATTAGTGGGAAGTTGTGTTAGCCCAGCAGTTGGACATATAAGTACTACAGTTCAGCAACCCTGTGTTCTACATTTTCGGTTGTCAAGTCAATTCGTATTGATGATTACACGTAATGGTTAATTAGTGATTTCGAATGCACTATTGCAAGTTTTTTAGGACAGCCGATCTGCTGAATAAATTATTTTTACACGTGTTCCGATGATACTTTTAATGTATAAAGTTAATTCGACAATATTTGGTACCTAACATTCAAATGTAGGTTTTTCTTTGAGTAGTTCTTCACATTTTTAGATACTAGCCTATTCTCTTGGCTTTGCTATGGTCCTGTTTACCACGGTAACGTGTATCTCATGTGTTAATCCAGGACATAAACTTTTTTTATCAGATTAAAGTATGCATGAAGACGAGCATGCAGTCCACCTGATGGTAAGTAGTTACTGCCGTCCATAGACATCTATAAGCAACTTCATTTAGTACAGGATTTCTATCTGAAGTCGATCACAGATGCGTTGCACTTCCAAAGACTGAGATGGTCGCCTCATATATATGAGGTTTTTGCCAGGTGGTAGATCAAATGTAGTTCGACCGGAGAAGTACCACCGCCACACTTATTTCTAGTGTGAAGCAGTTCTTGCGTGAGATGGAAGGGTGTGGTTGCCGACTTATTTTTATATGGGGCGACCATCTCAGTCCTCGGGAGTAGCAACATAATATCTGTGATAGACTTCATATAGAACCCGTGTTCTATATGGAGTTGCTTATAAATGTCCATGGGCGGCAGTAAACACTTACCATCAGGTGGGCTGCTTGCTCGTTTGCTACTTCATATTTATATAAAAAA
>DWNE01008970.1:0-11198 GCA_018249875.1 Cecropterus toxeus | reverse complement strand
TTATTTTTTTCCCATTTTATAAAGTACTGGTATAAAATTTCAAGTTTCACTCTGGAGGTCTGAATCTTGAAGTTGCCTTGGTCTGACGTGGGTACTTTAACCTTTTCCACTCAGAGAAGAGAGCCATTACCCGATGTAGGTCTAATGTGTGTGATGTAGGGCATTTATTGACATAAAAGATCATAGGTCTAAGAGAAGGAAGGAAATTGAAGAGGGCATTGAATTGCAACTTCAGCCTACCAGGAGGTACCACCATTAAATCTTTTAGCGTAAAATAGTTCATGTGTTTTCTTGGAAGGGTGTGGATGTTGTTGACTCAAATATGGAGCGAATATGTTTATCTCTAGGAGTGGCGATTCGTCTGTGATCGATTTCAAATGGAACCCCTATTCTTTGTGGTGCATCACATAGAATATATAAGTGGTCACTGTTAGTGCTAACAGTGACCACTTATCATCCAGTAGACTTCTTGATACTACTCCATATTGGATTTAATTTTAGACTGGTGAAAGCGGAATGCCCGACCGGTACTTGGTTACTCACGCAATTATCAAGGATGTTAAGGACGAAGATTTGAAGGATTTCTTACAGGAATCAATTGAGGAGTGTTTCCAGCTGTTAGATAATGGTGAGTTGATGACTAAAGCTTACTTAATTATGTGATGAAGACATGCCCAACTACAAGTCTATATTATAAAGATAGCATGGATTTACAATCCACCTGATGGTAAAGCCTTACGTGATAAGGCCATACATGCATTGCTAGTCCTGATTTTAGTCACAAGGACTAAAATCAAACATCTCACATTTGGCAATCTTATAAATATACAGCGACCATACCATAAACATTGCGTGTTGTACCTAACTCCAAGGCGACGAAATATTTCTTTCGAGCCTCGCTTCAAAATATTGATCGTATTTCAGCAACAAGAAGTGAAATTTTGTGGCTTTCGGATGAATAGGTACATTTTTTACAGTCTATACTGATCCTTGTAGCGCCAAACGAATTATGTTTAAGTAAAAGTTTCGTGTCCAGTGATAATTTGTTTTTAAGTGACTTCCTAAACAAAAGAGGATAAGATATCGCCTCAACAATGCATAGATATCCGTTACGTAAATTTTCACGCTGACCTTGCACGGCAAAGTCAATGACGCTTGAAACAAAAGTCCCATGGATTTCGGGTAAGCCTGGAGTTGGTTCATTAATGACAGTTAAATTAAATATTTCTATTATTACAGAAAACACTGAAGATAAATGTGAGTTTTCAAAGAACTTATTGATGTGCATGTCGGAGAAAGGGAGGGCTAATTGTGACGACTGGAAAGATGGTTTTCAGTTTTGATTTAGACATAATATTTTACTCACAAATGCTATTCATTTATTAAGGTTTTGAAATATTTTTCGTTTTGCATAAATTGTATTAACTTCAAGATGCAATTTTGCGCACTGTAACTGTAGTATATAAGGTCGTCATAAAAATTATTTTATTTTGTGGTGCACAAATCATTAATAAGTATAAGTTTAGTTTTAAGATTATGATTATGTAAATTATATCAGTACGTTAATAATATAACAATACTTTTATTGTTTTATTGTTTTTTATTATTTAATATGTAACCAAAACATAATTATACATATTGACGACAAATACAGACGACAAGTCTAAACCCTTTAGTATTTCTGTCTTCTTTAATCAAATTTCAATTTTATGAAGGTAAAATTAAATTGATTGACGACACTTCTAACATCAATTATTGTACTTATGTCATGTTTTTCAAGCAGTGCTAACACATTATTAATTAGCAATAATATAATCCATATAAGCTTAGTTAATAAATGTCCTGGCGTTCTCTAATGTTTCAAAGTTATGTGCGTACTTATTTGTTTATAACGCAAAGAAAAGCATCAAGTGGAACCAACAAGTCTGAGGGTTCCTTAAAAAAATGATCAGACCCATTTTTTTTCGTCGATCAATCTAGACGTGTCCAACTGAGGAGGACTATGGTCTAAACCCCTTTCACGCTAAGAGGAGACCCGTGTCCAACAGTCATAGAGTTGACGAAAAGTTTTCAAAAAGAAGCATACCAGTAGGTAGGAAAATAGAAGTAGATTGTATCATTTTAAAGATTATCTTGAACAATCTCTAAAAATAATTACTCACTTCCAATCTAGCGTCATTCTTCGCAGTCGCACGTTCTATTTCTTTCTGTTTCTTGAAGCCCTGGAAATCTCTGTCCTGGATGTAGGTGATGAGAGTTAATTTGAACTCCGCCCTGTCTTGGCTCTCTGTTATGTCCATGTCATCTCTGTCCCAATTTTCAAGGAGATTGTTTTTTTGGTGTTCATACTCTGATTGCAGTTTATCAAGACGCTGGCTGCCGATTCCTTGGAAAAGAAATAAATGAAAATAATTCTTCATATAAACAACGAGTTAAAAGTTTTTAATTATAATGTAACATTATCAAATAAAACTCTGGACAGCAATTCTTAATTTCCCAGAATGACGATCATCTTAATATGTGGCGGGAATAAGCTAGTAATTTATAAAAACTGTAAGTGTATATAAGAAGAAGGGAAATATGAATCACTTAATTACCCCTCTTCTCTTATATATGTACGTGATTCAACTTACCTTTTAGTCTTATATACGCGCGCAGGTCATTTTAGCATAGTCGAGGAAAAGCAAAAACAAAACTTTTAACTTATCTACGTACATAGATCTTGTTTGCCTTCGTCGATAAATTTCGAAGTCTACTTATTCTCATAGTCTTAAACAAAGCTATTGTTATAAAAACCGTGTTATAACTTTATAATTAAGTTAATGATAAAGACTTACTTAGAAAGTAGCTCAAAGTCTCTGTATGTGTCTGGAAGGCGCGACGATGTTGCTCATCGGAGTCATCTATGGCTCTTACCAATGAGCCTATTAAGCGATCCTTTCTCTCAGTTAGGAAGTTAAAACTGATAATCATGCCCTTTGAATATAAATAAAGATAAACAAGCGAATTTGTTTAATAAAAGGGAAAACGACTTCGAAACTAAAGTGAGTCAATTCCACGATAACATAAGTCTAAAATAAATTCAAATCCTTTTTAAAACAATGCAATATATCCACGTGGTAATTTCATTAAATTTATTATTATTAAATTAAAATTATTACAATATTTATTTTAACAGGAAAATTTATAGTATTTTTTATAGTATTTTTTTACAAATTTCAAGCTTTTATACTCAATTACTTCAAATAATATTACCTGTATGTCCGATGCCATTTGCTTGCATTTGATTTTGCGTAGAATATAGCGCCATTGTTGGTTGATCTTGGCCGTGTTCATTTTGCTGTAACATTCCTCTTTGTCCAGTTTTTTCTGAAATTACATTCATAATATTATGTCTATTGAACGATGTTACATTGAGAGAAGGGTCTTAATGTAAGATGTATAACTACTCATTTTTATGTTATAACATTTATCATCCTTAACTTAAGAGTCGTATCTCAAATCAGATGATAAGTAAGTGGTCATTGCCATCAATGGTCACCTGTGAGTAACTCCACATAGAATAGGGGGCTCTTTTACAGATGCGTTGTTACTCCTAAAGACTATGATGGTTGTATCGAATTTACGTCAGCCGGCATGCCATCTCTTTCAACAAAATCCAAGAACTGCTACACGCTAAAAATATTCATGGAACGTATTTGAAAAACCTTCATGACGAATTCGGCTTTAGTGTACAATTACGATAAAGCAAAATAGGTTCTAATAGCAGAACTTCATAATTATAATACTTAATTGATAACTTTAATGACGAAAACAAACAAAAAAATACAGACGAATTGAGTACCTCCTCCTTTTGGAAGTCGGAAAAAAATCTATTATACCTTGATAAATCTAGCGACTAGATCTCGCTTTCGTCTACGTGCTTCTTCCTCGAGATCTGCGCGATGCTGGAGGTATCTGTTAAAATATAATTGTAAGTATAAAAGTAATTATTATTAAACAACAAACTTTTAAAAACAAGCTTTTCAGTTACATCGTCTTTAGTATTCTTCTCGGTAAGCCTTTCATTTGATATCTCTATTATAGGGGTGCATAAAAATAATTGATTGAATTATAAAACCAATTGGTTTTGTTAACCCCACAAAATTGGTTTAAAATAAATTTAGATTTTTGTTTTGGGTCTAGGTGTTAACGTATTTGTTTTTCTGTGTCCACAACACCCACAGCATAGGAGAAAATTTTAGTGTGGGTTATGAGCATAGAAAGAGATATCATTATTAAATAGAAGGCTTTAGTTTCAAATTAGAGTGAATTTAAAATAAATATGTAGGGGTAGGTACCTATTCTTGGGACTCCTACTCAGGACCCCCAATGTGAGAAGTTGAAGATCATAATTACAACTAAGCTAAACTTATGAACTAAAAATGTTTGTTAAAAGATTATTTACTATAAAGGTGATGAACTCTTTGTGGTTTGATTCAGGAAGTGCCATACAAATTTCTGTCTAATAACAGTAGTATTATGAGACAAAAATGTACTCATCTGAGGCATTCCAACTTAGTCCTCAGGGGTAGCAACGTACCTGTGTTTAACCTTAGGTAAGACTCTGATCTCACCTGGCATTAATCACAAATGTCAATGGGCGGCAGCAACATACCATCAGGTGGACGGCATGCTCGTATGCTACTTCCATAGTATGAAAAAAAAAGTTAGTTACCTAGCACGCTCTTCATCCGACATTCGAGCCAACTTATTCACCTTTCCCTTCTTGGGCATTTTGACGCCTTATTTATTTTAACGTCTCAGTAAAAATCCCAATCTTCAGCTTATTACATTCAAGCTGATTGAAACCTGAAGTGAATATTTGTTTTCTTTATTAATAAAAATTTCTAGCACTGATCGCTAAATTTCTATTTGGTTACTAACAAAAGAACCAGCTCTCCGTAATTAACCGAAGTGAGCTGATATTGAACAAACTGTATAATTGCAGTATCGCAGCAACACTTTGTTAGTGTGTAATCTAACACTTGTTGTCGTGTGATTTTTTATCTCTTTCTTTCATATTAACAGGAATTCAGTGTGTGTTTAAACGTAGGTAGATGTAATATTGATAAAACAAACGGATAGAGATAACGTATAAATATGATCCGTCTTTGTCTACAAATCAATGTGACAACACATGACCAATATTTACGCCTTCCCTACTTTCATGTAATAGGATTAGCGAATAAATGCTTATTGGAAAAAGATTTCCTGTTAAATAGATATCAAACCTATTTCCAAAAACTTTAACGTTTTCAGGCACGACTAATATCTTTGCTCATTTCATTTGTTGCCATAGCAACTGCACTATTATTGTTGATCTGAAGTGTTTAACAATTTTTGCATCGGAAAGTTTATCACTATTATTATTTTCGTATTTATAGATTTCTGCAATAACGACCGTAAACTGATTATTGAAAGTTTGTAGTAATGGATGCACAATCCGTGGGCACTCTTCAGTCACCTTCCACATTCTCTGAGAGTTCTAAGACAGGCAGCAGCAGATCGGGTACAGAAGGTGATAAGGAAAGAGAAGAAGATCTCACTAAAGATAATGGTAATCCATTAATTAAATTCCTAATTTATTCATATGTCCAGTAAAAAAAGGTCAGAAAATATAAAATAAAATATTCGAAAGACAGATTTACTTGGCGCATCATGAAAGTTAGTTTTAGATGAACAATCTAAAATCAAACAAACAAACACTAACAATTTCAAAGAGGATTGATACATATTTGATTACAAAAAAATAACATCAAAGTTTCATTCTTTATTCTTCTAGCTGCTTCGCCAATAGATCTAGAATGTCATATTCAGGCAGAAAGGATCACCAAGATACTCGACGAAGCAATATACAAAACCAAATTAGCTCTCTGTTTGCCAAATCTGGTGCAAGAGTACAGAACCCTCAGCTCTATCCTGTCGAGCCAGCACATGGAAGACTTGATCTTCATATTTGAACAGTATGACAATCCCTTATTCTCTACGAGTTTGCTTAATATGGCTGCTATGGAGGATATTAAGGCTGTAAGTATTTCGTAAATCTATTTAAAACTATGAGAATTGTACGTCATCATCAGTTTCTTCATATCTATACTAATATTATAAAGCAGTAGAGTTTGTTTGATTGAACGCGCTAATTTCAGGTACTATTAGCTCGAATTGAAAAATTACTTTTGTGTTTAATAGTAAATTTATCATGGAAGGCTTTAGGCTATATAACATCACGCTATGTATGTTTGTTTGTTTTTTAATAGATTGTTCTCTAATAAACGCGGGTGAAACTGCATGACACAGCTAGTCGTTTCTATAGGAGCAAACGAGCCTACAATCTACCTGATAGTTTGCGGCCACTACCGTCCATGAACATTTGTAATCAACCCTGGATAAGATAAAAGTCTTATCTGTGGTTGACCACAGATGCGTTGTTACACCTGAGAACCAAGTTCGAACGCCTGATAAGTAGGCACGGCATCTTTACCACACTCTTTAGACCAAAACGCGGTAGCGCTTAACCCTGCTATTATATATTCCTCATGTATATTTTACACCAGCCTTTCTCATCTTTGATCCATCTAAGTAAGGATGAATAGGATAGATTAAGTATGTTTTCTTTGTAGATGACTTCATCGCTTTCAGGAAATTATTACGTTTCAAATTATGTTGATCACCATCATGATCACATCTACATGACTTAAATTGAGTAATTATCAATTAATTATATGCTTGTATCGATACTTCAAATTCCGATGTAGAGGTAACTTTTATTAGAACTGTTGTATAATAATATTTTGTAATATTTCAGGGTGATATGTCTTTGAAGAATCGTTTAAACCCAGAGTTGGGACACTTGATGTATATCATGAACAGTTATCCAGCACTGAAACCTGTCGTTGAGGACATGGTGCAAGAGGTAGGTAACGTTTTTTTACATATAATTTATATGTCATATCTTCACAACTCATACAAGTAAGGTTTTCGTACCCCTTTGGGCAAAAACGGGGCGTATCTGATCCGTGGTAGCTAGATAGATGAAATTTAAACAGATGATGTATTTCTGTAGCCGCTAAAACAGAATAAAATAAATATTTAAGGGAGTCTGATACAGCGAACGTGATTTCTTTCTTCGATATTATAACGGCAACAGGCTTCAATTATTCAAAAAGTAATAAGTTAGCTTTGACTTAAAAAAAAATACTCCCATACATCAAGTGGGTTTTTTTTTTTCGTTTTTTATAGATAATGGACGGCACGTGGGCGGAATTTGATAACTTAAGTTGTTTTTCCAATGTAACCGTTTATTAATTGTTCTCAGATGAAGTTGGAGTATCACGAATTGGGTGACGTAAGTCTTTTCATAATTAAGTCGTGAAATAACGTCAGTAGATTAACGAATAGGTAATGGTCGATTAGGATACGGAGAAACTTCTTTTTAGGGTATGTATAGCAGATCAGGTATAGGCAGACTTAAAAACTTGTATCTTTCTTCTTATCTTAATAAATATTATAAATACAAAAATTTGTGAGGATGTAAGTACGTGTATTTGTTTCTCTTACACGCAAAAACTACTGATCGGATTTCGTTGCAATTTGGCACATAGATAGCTAGTTTATGATCAAGATTAACATAGGATAATCAATACCGTGGTAAAAACGACCGAGGTGGATGGAACCGCGGGAATCGGCCAGAATTATATTAAAAGCCGTCACGCGACTGGACGACGCCTGGTAGATGTGGAATGTGGGACGGGAACTAAATATACAGCATAATGAAAAGAACGCCGTCTACATATGTGTCACATCAAAAAATCTCAGAGGGGTGTCAAGTGTGTCAATTCAAATTTGGCCGTCTCGGTGATCTGTGGCGTAAATGCCTCTTATTTTTCCAGGTAGTAGAACCAATGTAGTTGGACCGGGAAAGTATCACCGCCACACCTATTTCTAGCGTGAATCGTGCGTGATTCGTGCTTTTCGTTGGAAGGGTGAGGTTGCTGGCTCACTTTTATATGAGGCGACCATCTTAATCCTCGGGAGTAGAAACGCATTTGTGATCAACTTCAGATAGACCCCTGTTCTATATGAAGTTGCTCACAGGTGTCCATGGGTGGCAGTAACCACTTACCATCGTGTAGGCTGCATGCTCGTTTGTTACTTCATTCTTATATATAAAAAAAATTAAAGACCCTTGTCCAACATTGACTGCGATGATATTTACGTAACTTTAATAAATTCTTCATAAAAAAAATTGAATATACTTTTGTACATACCTTTTACAAATACTTCAGTTTTTGTCCATTTTTTGTGTAAATGTAAGAACAAATTTTATTCATAACTCCTTTTGCGAACCATACTTATAACATTATACTTTCAATAACTGTAACGAATTCAATATTTACTTACTTGGCAATAAAAGTAAGTTTTCCTTCCAGGTCTTATTACAACTGCGGTTTGGTTGTTTCCAAGCAATAGGTGTCGTAGTTATTAAGTTTAGATTTAAGTGTTTATTTATTAATTAAGAGTATATATCTAAAGACTTAATTATTGAGTCATAAAAGAAGGTAGGTGAGTACCCTATAGTTTATTTTTTATTTTTTTATAGATATGAAATAGCAAACGAGTAAGCAGCCCACCTGATGGTACGTGGTTACTGCCGCCCATGGACATTTGTATGCAACTTCAACAGGGGTTCCATCGGAAGTCGATCACAGATGCGTTGCTACTCCCGAGGAATGAGACGGTCGCTTCATATATAAGCCGACAACCACACCCTTCCAACGAAACGCAAGAACTGCTTCACTTTTAGAAATAGGTGTGGCGGTGATACTTTTCCTGTTGAACTACATTGGTTCTACCACCTGGCAAAATAAAAAAACGACAACAAAATAATGTGCTTGAGATATCAGCTTTTGATTTGAAACATCTATAGGCGCAGGTAAACCTGATTGTTGGCGGGGCCACGCTTGCCTTTATTTATTTTTGCGCCATGCTAAATGTTTAGTTGATGTCGCAGTCTTACATTTTATGCATGTTACTTGCACGAACACGATGTTTCACATCTGCCAGGCGTCCCGTGGCGGCATTTTTTTTTTTTGTATGAAATGTGTAGTTACTATTTCGTTTTGTGGTGGGAATTAAACTAGTCGGGATAAAAAACAATGGGCTGGATAGTTTTGGTCCCCGGTGCCGGATTCCTTGACTTTTCTGCTTCGCTAGAGAGAGGGACGGTTGCGGACCCAGCTATTACCGGAGTTCTAGTCTTCTTCTTCTTGTTAAACAGGGATTACTGGATGACAAGGGCAACTCCTGTGCGGTACTGACCTCTGCTCAGCTCAGTTATGCTAACGAGGGGCACAGCTCACGACTCGGAGATACCTTTGACATTTGTAAGCTTTGTGTACATACGTTATAAGGCGACAATCTTAGTCTTCGTTAATGACAACGCTCCTGATAAGCTTTAGGTAGAACGTCGTTTTAATGGAGCTTGTAACAGACGTTGAAGGGCAGCAGTGACCATTTAATTTGAGATGGACCCACGCTCATTTGCTACTTTAGTCTTATAAAAAACATTTCTCCATTAAATTACGTTTTGTTGTGTATATGTGTCTTTCTTTTTTTATTTAAGAAGAAGCAGACGAACCCTAGTTTGAGCTACCTTCTCACGTTTGAACACTTTCGTGAGCTGATGGTGAAGCAAATGGCAACAACAGCAGCAGAAGAGCTTGCAGCTAAGCTCAATACCAGAAAACTGCAGGGGTCTAATGAGAAGCTTATAAACAAAATCAAAGGTTCGTTATATTATATTTTTCTTATCAAGGTACGAATGTGGAACCGCCACACCTATGTATTTCTGCATAACATCAGTGTAAGCTGCTGTGTTTTGGTCTGGAGGGTGTGGCAAGGAAACATAAGTATGATCCTTGCCACACTCTCCAGATAAGTATATGAGGTGTTCCATCTTAGTCCTCAGGGGAAGCAATGCACAGTAGCCTCAGACAAGTCTTCGGCTTATCGAAGGTTGATTACAAATGTCAATGAACTGCAATAGCCATTTCGTATTAGGTCAACGGCATGCTCGTTTGCTAGTTCCTAGTCATTAAAAGGTAAGATTCGCCGACTTACTTATTAAATTTTATGCTTAATTATTAACATATTTGGTAGCAGTAGCGGCGCAAGATCGAAACTTAATGTGGGCAAGGTATATTTTCGAGGCTATGAAATAAAAACCACTTAAATACAAACAGTTTGCTATTCACTTTTTCATCAAACTATACATTACCATGTGAAAGGGAAAAATAGTTATATGCTTTTAGATTTTTAATACTATTTTAAATTATTTTTTTGATATGAGGTACGAGGCCCTTTACATTTAAGGCTTTGGGCGCTGGCCCACCCCACCAACGCAGTAAGCCGCCACTTTTTGGTAGTGTAGAGCGAGGTTTGAAAATGTAATATTTATAATTCATAATATGTAACTTTATACCACCGCAAGTGGCCAAATATCCGGCGCGCTTCCGTTCCCTCAAGGGTCGTTATGTTATCGGTCTTTTATCAATTGATAACATTTGCTAAACCTTGTGAAAATATCACACTCGACGCCGCATAAGCATTGAAAGAGCTTGGTAAAGTTCGCTATAAGCCCCCCTCTTTAGTGTGGAAGCTTATACTCACCAATGAGATGTAAAAAGGTTGATCACTATTGTCTTGTCAAAATGGCTAGCCACAATGGCTAGTCACAATAGCCGTGCAAATGGTCTACATATAATTGTATATCATTTAAATAGTAGGTATATTAAAAATATAGTAACGTATTTGGCACTTTCACTACATTATTATTAATCAATTAATAATGTGTGTACAGAATATACTGAAACCTTAAAGGAAGAAAATGAGAAATTCGAAGATACAATGAAGAAAAAAGCGGACACCATCGCAAGTCTCGAGAAGGAGTTAGAACTTTTGAACCATGAAGCATCTGTGAAATTGCAGAAGAAGATGTAAATATGTTTTATATATTTTATACTGGTTACTGACGCCAATGGTCATCTATAAGCAACTTCATATATAACAGTGGTTCAATCTGAAGTTCTATGATCTATGATCGATTTCAGATATAGCCCCTGTTCCACATAAAGTTGCTTCCTGTTCCATATAATGTC
>DWNE01008969.1:0-11198 GCA_018249875.1 Cecropterus toxeus | reverse complement strand
ATGTAATAAACGTAAAGATGTTTTTTAATGTAGTAATCCTAATTTTTGTTTTGCAATTACATTATTTAATCTTCTATGTTTTTCAGGATTCTACCTTAACTGATACTAGAACAGCGTTAAAAACATTAAAACAAAAAACACGACCGCTTAAAACGACTTTTTATACTGATATATATTTAATTTAACGCTTATGTGAGCTTTTGTCAAATTATATAAGTGCCATTTTTTAAAATTATATAGCTTATGCCACTATACAAACTGAGACGATTCTAATGATATGTTATACATCACTATCCGTCCAGCCGTTTGGGCTGTAGCGCGTGCCTAAGAACTGGACATACAAAGAAACAAACATACATACATACGCTCGAAAAACATTACCCTCCTTCTGACGCAGTCGGGCAATAACAAATATATACATAATAACTTCCAATATAATATATTCTGAATAAGACAAAGAAAGAATTACTAAGAAACAATTTGGAAAAGCGACTAACGCGATGTACTCAAAACCGACTCTTGATTCGATAATCACAATACCATTGTCTGACGACAGTAGAAATCCTTGTGAAATTATAATTAGTAATGCAAAACATTGACCTCGGGCTTGGACAAGTTCCAAGCTTTCAACCTGTAATACAGCTTTGTGAATAGCAAAGTTGATGCTATCCAGAGTTCCCTACGTTTTAGCCGACGACAAAGCTTCGCCTCCTACTTTAGATCCTTTTGTTATGAATACTTGTAAGAATGTCGCCTGTAATACATGCCATGTTGAGTGGTTACTGTTGTTACCTAGAATCTCAAATACGATTCATCGTCAACTCATTATTGTCCCATTGCTGGGCTCGGGTCTTCTCTTAGAATGAGAGAGTTTTAGGCCATAGTCCACCGCGCTGGCCAAGTGTGAATTGGTAGACTTCACACACCTTTCAGAACTCTTTTTTTTTACAGAACTCTCGGATGTGCACGTTTCCCCACGATGTTTTCCTTTACCGTAAAGTAGTGATAATTAAATTTTAAATACATTATTTTAGAAAAATCTGTGCCTGGGATTCGAACCTCGGATCCTCGATTGAGAGGCGAGTTTCAACCATGAGGCTATCACTGTTCAAATACGATTACAGCTAAATTAATCTTTAATACTCATATCAAATAGTGTTTTAACGTTTCTATTTCTAGCCAAACATTTTTGGCACTGCAATTTATAGTCAATCGTACACGTATAATTATTCATTCAGACTTTTTTCATGTTCCAAAGTAAAGTGGCACTTTCTCTCTGTCTGTTCCTAATTCTACGTATTTTTTACTTATATAAGTGGAAAACGGACGTACACCAGATGTTAACAGTCACTGTCGCCGATGCACATCTGGAACCGATTCTAAATAGAATACGGCTCCTACCTGAAGTAGATCACAGATGGGAAGATTCACTGGAGATAGAACGCCCCGTGTAAATATAACTGCTTATAAACTAAAAAATCACTTTTTTATAATATTTTTTATTTCATTAAACATAAACGCTTTCTACGCTCATAGCCCCATAGTCGGAATTTCTCCTGTGTCGTGCTCGCCATGGACACATAAGACGAATTCACAGACACCCAGACCTAGAACAGAAATCTAAACTTCATTTCATTCACATTTCTGTCTGGCGGGGGAAAGAACTCAGGACCCATAATATGGTTGTAGCGAAGAGCACGCAGTCCACCTGATGGTCCGTGGTGTCTGCCGTCCATTGCCATCTGCAGTCAACCTCAGATAAGATCAGTCTTACCTCAGTTTGGCCACAGATGCGTTGCTTAGGGATGGCGATATGAGATCGATTAATCGAAGAATCGTTCTTTCGAGCCAACAAGATTGATTTTTTAGATCGATGTGTAGCGCTGAATCGATTTAGTGAATCGATATATCGCCCTTAAAGATCGACGTTCGATTTTTCCTTCGCGTCTTTCGCGGCATCGCGCCAGATATTGTATTTTTTTTTTTGATCTTCGAGTTATATATTGACGTTTTTTGTTTTGCATTTGGTCGTCAAGTTAGATATTGTCGTTTTTTTTGTTTTGTCTTTATTTTATGAGAATCGATTTTTTGACCTCGATTTTTTTGTGAATCGATCCATTAGGTTACGATTCGAATCGATTTAAAAATCGATCTTTTTCGGAAAGAATCGCCATCCCTAGCGTTGCTACTCCCGAAGACTAAGTTGATAACTGTGTCCCTTTTACCACACCCCTCAGACCAGAACACTTCAGCGCTTTATATAATATTGCCTTTTATATATATATATATATATATAGATTGAGTAAAAAAAACTAAAAGTAAGCAATAGGTAATTAGAAAACATGTTTAAATGTTAATAGCATAACATACATTATGACAGCTGTTTCGTGCATTGCAGAAAATTGATAATGAACGGGCGAGGGCTTGTTTATCGCTGGCGTCATACTAGCTGACCCACTTTCATGCGTTTCGATAACTACCACTTATACAACATACACGCGATGCTCTCGTATGCGATGTATTCTGATTATGAGCAAACTATTTTCAACCCCGAGGTTGGTACTCTTGTTCAAAATGAATTGCCGTGACCTGTATCCGATAAGTATTTCGAGTTTTCACAGGAAACGATTGATGTTTTATTTTTATATAAGACGAACAAACGGAGTCGCCTTATTAAGCCCTAACGAGTGTTTGTATTTTGGTATAACATTCGTGAAAAAGATCAAACATTCACGAACATATTAGCCTTATTATACGTATGTAATTGGAGGCAATTAGCGCATTGTGTCTCCACATACTTTGGTGAATACAGTTTTAATACGAATTCCTATTACATAACCCCAATATTATACTATATAAAAGGAAATACTTGAATTTCTGTGAATTTACCCCATTTTTAATAAGGCATTCACACAAAATTCTTTACGAAGATTAGAACCGCAGAAATGGCGTGTGTGCCGAGAATTGTAATAGCAAACGTGTCTTGCAGTTGCGACATTATTGAAATCAGTAACAAACAAGTAACAAAGTAAGGAAACATTAGAGATAAGCCGGTTATTCCACTTAGAGCAACTGTACCCCGCAGCTCGGCACGTTCAGGCCATCCTTACGGTACTTTAGACCTGTAGGTTGACTGCGAAAACCACTTTATCCTAGGAAAATGTTAAAAATAATCTCAGCTTGATTCAATATCACTCTATCTAATGTATTTCTATAAATAATGTTAACGTCCCAAGATTCACAAATTCAAACCGGATTTTAGGGTTGGGCTGAAATGCAAATGGCGTTATAACTCTTCAAGTACCAGCTCATTATGCAAGATAAGTCTTTTTAAATACAATTCCATGCATTATTCATTAGAATAAAACTGTTCCCCGATAACCTTCACTTAACTCTTATAGTGATTGTGAAATGTGTAAAGACACCTTTTAGCCTAAATTAACATTTTGTGCGTGGCCAAATATAACTTTTATGACCGGTTTAGAGACAATAAAATATAGTATAAAGGCACGTTGCTAACTGATTTATTGACGCTAAAGAAAATATTTAGAAGCACTAGCGACAGACACTCAACTCTAGTGCAATAAAATTTATCAGAATGGAAAATTGATATTAATAACATTATACCTATAACACTTAATAATTCGTACGACTACGATAAGTGGGCAGACAGTACGTACTTAAGATACATGTACTTTACATCATAAATATCTGTTACTGTGTGTAGGAAAAGATATTTGTGTAGAGCGCATAGTTACAGCGAGGTCGAGCAATGAGGAAGTGAGCTCGCTGCAGATGCATTCTGCATTATTACTGCATAGACAATGTAGCGCTCACAAAAACCGTTGCGTCCGCAAATTATGCCTACAGCCGTCCTCGCTTTGTAGAACGAGCTCTTCAACTCACGTCCAAATGAAGCCGCCTGCATTCACGATCTTTGTTTACAAGATTGTAAAACTCGACAGATGTGCATTGTGCTCTCATCGTTAAATAACGAGCGGTCTTGAACTACTTTTTGTGCTAATTAAACACACGTAATCAAATTCTTTTCTAAACGTGCGCCACGTGTGAATATAAAGATAAGACGGCTCCATGCGGCTGATGGAACGAAACATAACTATCACGACACATAGAATTTAAGCACCAAAACTTAAATCAAGTCATGCATGGAATTATGCAAAATGAACTTCCCCTAACACGCAAAGAGCTGAACATTCTGCGCTATTATTACATTACAAACGATAGAGTGCCCTTGATAACTTCCCCACGATTCACGGCACACAAGTGTCGTAACAAGTCCAATACTTATTTACATGCAGCAGAATTAAAAACTGTGCCCCATCCCTAACATTGCCATTTAGAAGGGGTTGAACCCTTTGTGAAAATTTTTAGAGCATCGTCAACGTCATAGAAATCGTTCGTCAAACAATGTAAAGGGCACTAGCACACATACGTGCACGAATACATCGCCGCACGCACATCGTCCGAACACCGAGCTGTAGGGCCATGGGACGCGGGGAGAGGTTATCGTTCAATAATGACGTAACACCATGTCGCAAGACTTGCGAGCGAAGCATTCGGAACGGAGCCCTTTCCACTGCTCCCTTTTTGCGGCGAGCCGGCCGCTTTCTAATGCTCATTGTACATATGTACATACGTGGTACAGTGACGGCTAGATCGTAAGTACCCATCGACATCCGTGAGAAACAGCGTGCACGGTAATTACGTACGCATGCAGCGTGAATGTGTGTCTACAAGAATTTTTAACTCTCGAGAATCGTGAATCAACGCCAAAGAATTTATTAACGAATTTATTATAGATCAGCGCACCTGTAACGTTCACCACACTATGTGCTTTGAACTAGTAAGTAATTCGACAAATGTTTGATTTGAATAAATTACGGATGATCAAGTTTTTGTAACTCCACTCGCAGCCACTTATATTTGCGACAAATGTAATATGTGGATCTGTCGTGATTCGGCCAATTTCAAGTGCGAATTGGAGGTAAATTAATTTGCACTTTGTCGAAAATTTGTAATAACTTGTGGACGTCACGCTTCAGTGAGTATATAGGAAAAACACCTAGAAGACAAGAAATGATATTTCAAATTCCAACAACAGGATATAAAAACAGATCCAAAGCATTTGCGATTTGATGCCGCGTGCTCGCAGCTGCGGATTATGCCTTTTCCGGCCGATTACATTTGGATATTGAATAAATTTAATAGGAATACATGAGTTTTTCTGTGACATAATCTGGAGTACAAAAAATATTTGAAAATCTCAGACCAACGCGATATTGCCGGTGTTGTAAATTTGGTTACAAGTTACAGTGTAGGAACAATATAATACAAAACATTCTCTTTGTACACCAAAAACAAACATAACAAAAATAAAATACAAGTACTGTAAGATATAACAAACATATCTCTTCCAGACAACCTTACAGTGCTTAAAAAAAAAACCAGTGCCAGAGAGAGAGTAGGGTGTACAAAATTATAACATAGCGTCTTAGTAATAATATACATAATTATGCATAATAGGGGTGTGTAAAGAATTTGAACTCGTTCCGAGAATATTAATATTTTTCGAAATTTTTGATCTCGAATATTTCGAATCAAATATTAATATTTTGATTCGATTCAAAGGATATTCGTATTGTTCGTACACCTTAATATGTATGTATCTTCATTGTGATATGTAGTAAGCGGGTAGGTATAGTGGTGATGTGGTCGCGGCCTTGCAGCGTGTGACGTCGCGGCGCGCGCGGTGACGCGGCGTGACGTTCGGTTTTTTTCGCGGAAATTCCGCAGCGGCCATCGCTCGCGGAACCACTCCGCGAGCCCGCTGATACAGTGCGATATCAATGACGTAACTGCCCACTATCAGAACACCCACTGAAGCAAGGATATGCTTACAATATCAATATCCGTAACATGTTGTACTACGCTAAAATCCAATATCTATGTTTTTATGTCAAACAAACATATTTTCATAAAAGACCGATTGTTACTGCGCTATTCAATGTTAGTGACCTACTTTCGTTGCAATATGTTGTGACCTCATTTCATACTGTAAGTATACAAGTATGATAACGATTAATTGGTTGAAAAATAAATAAAGAACACTGCATATTGTTTTTGATAACAATAATTGTAAAGCAAAACGGACTATAAACATTTCAAAGGTAGTGGCGCGGAAACGCTTTTCTCGCAATGAAAATATAAAAAGCGTTTGGTTCTGCCACGTGTAAAAACAAAAACTCTAGTCAGTGTAAAAACTAGGGCAGGCTGCTTGACACAGTTCCATGTCCTACGTGGGTGGCGGCCCTACAGATGTGGGCGGTTTCTGACGCAACCAAAACAAAGCCGAAGGGCACCCTCTTGCTACATAACATTTCGCAACTAAAACCCTATAACCTATGACTATTCGACATCTTAACAGATACACCGACAGTCACTTCAAAACTTCGAGAAATAATTAAAGTCAATGTTTCTTTGTTCGTGTTTATTAAACATTTGGTGCAGGAAATGTTCGAATGCTGAGGAGGTCATTGACAGAACGAAGACGGTTGCAGCGAGTGCACCGAGCCAGTTCCGGTGCACTACGCGGCAGGTATAAATAGCGATCCGTTAGTGTCGACGACCGCGCGCCGTCACCATAACGCTAGCCCTGCTCCTAACACAAGTTCCGACCTACATAATTTGGTAGAAACATAAAAATTGTACGATGCGCTCGAGCCAGTAATTCTTAGCTATCAAAACTAAGGGTTAGGGAATACTGCGCCGGCCGGGGCGCCGATCTCGAAATGCGGGATAAGGGGTGGAGGAGGAAGAGGAGGGTGGCGGGTGAGCTAATAACGCATACGCCCTTAGCCGACGATTCGATAGAGGCGGGTAGGTGCGCGCGCGGGCCCTCGCCGACGCAATTCTACATGCGTGGAAGGGCCCGTCGGTGCGTACGTGACGCGGGGCACGCGGAAGGGGGGAAAGAGGGTAATTCCGCCCCGCCCGCACATTTTCTGTAGCCCTGCTTAGATGCACTCCTCGGCTAGGGTCGGGGACCGCGTCCTCTTTGCGCACTCACCGCCCGGGCCCGGCCATCCCATTGCAGGCTAATTTACATCGTCGAGTGCGTACCGCTAGCCGTCGATCTCACATGAGAACTTCAACATGTAAATTGCTGTCCCATTCCGGTTCGCTCCGCTATTCCGTTGCTATGTGCCGGCCGAGCTCACATAATCCCACAACCTCGCATATTAAATAACACGGCTATTGTCACGTAACTCGTAGCCAGTTTGTGAATGATGGGTATTTTAAAAGCAATGCGCCGATTTATTCATGTATCAAATGTAAAACGTTCCTGGGAACTCGACAAAACTGAACTATATTCCAGAATTTCTATTTTATGGTTACAGAGATACAGAATTAATGTAAGGTCAGCCGTCCACATGGGTAATGTATGAGAATGCGATTGAGTAAACATTTTCCAAAGCTAGCGTATAAACGAGTTTAGGACGGCAAATAAAATTCTAGAATGTTATGAGGCGCAAGGTCAGTGCCGTTGCATCTGCAAGTTAATTGCACGCCTACATAATACGAGCCCGGCACGCGCCGACCGCCGCGTAAATAACCGGCCCTCGTAAAACTTGCCATTTGCGAAACCTACTCCAGAACATCTTGCCAGGGCTTTGACACCGACGACTCCACACAAAACAATTTATTTACGGTCCTAAAGCTCGCGAACACTAAATGTTTCATTAAATATTCCTACTAAAGAGCAATTTACATGCAACGATATAAAATATTTCGGTGATCACAATAAACAAGTGAGACAATGCCTAATTTTCCAGAAATATCTAGTGACACGTTCCGGTTGTACGTGATGTGATTAATTATTTAATAGTTAAACCGTGACAATGTAACGATTAATTCAACCGAACGACTTTAAAAACAAATCAAATAATGTTCCCATACAAAACTACGGCCTAAATCTATTTCGATATTCTTTATTTCAACTATTAAGAACGTTATTTCAGAATAACTTTATACCAGTGTCCATCGCTCGTGTCGAATCACTCAAATTTTTTTTAATTTCGTTTAAATATTTAGAACTACCGAAGTTTAATCGAGGACACTGACGAAACATATTTGCGAAACTTAATTTTTTCATATCATCAGTTGCACCACCTGATATATACCGTATCAATATCACGTAGTTAATAATTTTAACACGTGTAAATAATAGTAGATACAATAATGATGAGTCTCTAATGTATGTAAGCAATGTATGTAGTGTAGTAGAATAGGACGGAAATTGACGGCAAGTAATCAACCAGGAAATGAGTTCCAAACTCCAACATTTCTAAAGGCATTATGTTTGATAAAAGGCAATGCGGTGGGTTAACTTATTTTCATTCCACAATACCATTCTACTTGTATGTAATGCATTGCGTTGCGAATGGTGCGACTAAACAAAGGCCTAGCATAAGACGCAGCTGATGCCTTGACAGGTGCGGTGGCAGCCGGCTTACACCTGCCCCTGGCACGCGCCACCGCAAGCTGCTCTATCGATTACATAGCATTAATTACCAACACACGACCCATGTCCAAGGAGCAGAAGCCTATTCCTAGCTGCACGCCAGCTGACTTGCAAATGTTACGCCATTATGGGCCCATTAAAAACAACTCCGCTTCTCAACTTGGACAGGAACTCGCTCCACGAAACCGCCGGCTGAATAATAATTCAATGATGTAAGTTATTGCACGGCGATGGGTTCCTTTTAAAATTGTTGACGATTTAGATGGAACGTTCAAAATGTCCGTACTATGAATTTATGAATAGTAATTGTGTCCAAGAAACGCCAAATTCAATTCGTCTTCGTATTTCAATTTTAAAGTCCACAATTCCACGAATACCCAAAGATGAGCATGTCCGCTTTTAAGTGATGACGTCAAATCCAAATATAGTGTTAAATAATGTAGTTTCCGGTCAAGAAAAGGCCTAGGTGTTTTCGAACGAACGAGTTTGCGAAACGAGCCGAGCGAGTCCAACGACGGATATAGAGAGGATACCGTTACTGGAAGCAGATAGCGGCGATGCGTAGATAATGTGCGGACCGGTTCGCGACCGATACGATACACGACGATTCTTTATTATTATCATAATAAATCGCGAGGTAACGCGATAACAAAGGTTTATGCAATATAACGCGTAAAACGTAAATTCCGATAAGGTTTCAATGGATTTTATTGCTTAGAAACAGTTGGAGTGAACGATAAAATCGTAACAAAAATCCCCGTGACACCAGAGCTGTATTCGAAGTACTTAACAAATAATTCCGTCAAGCGAGAGGCTCGGTTTTCCCAGAGGAAACCGAGTAATTATACATTTCATTGTAATCGCCGTGCTCATTAGGTTTCCAAGCATATCGCCGCAGCCGCACTACCGGTCTGGTGGCCAATGACGCGCGGATAAAAGTGCGCGAAAACATCCACCGGGTAAGTAGACATAATATGACTCACAGATTTTCCTGCGCTCGTACGTAATAATTATGACAATACAGATAGTACATTGCGTGAGTAACTGAGATCACGAGTCTCGTGCGTCTACGTGAGTAAGCCAGAGTCGCCCGAGAGATTTCGAAGCGTATGAGCACGCGCTTATTGAAGTGCTAAAACTTTCTATTCGAAAGGGCAGAAAGGTACTTGATGACGGCACTAAACTAAAGAATTTTCTTATCAAGTTCATCAGAATGTAATTTACATCATATCCAAAATACATAGATAGTTTGGAAGGAGATACCAATAATGTTATAAATATGACGATAACATGATGATCAGAAAACTATACTTGCCGTTACTTACAGTATGTGCACGTAGCAGGTACCGCCGTGTGTGGAGTTAACAATGGAGCGGATGCATCGGCGATGCATGTAATGTTCGCAGGCAGTGGTTAGGCGCTAGGCGAAGGGAGAGGCACGGCATCGCGTGCAGCGGCAGCGTTGCGGCCACACTCCACCGACCTACATTTTATGCGACACCGAGCTCATTATTTACTAGCCGGAGTCGCACACGCATCGCTCGCCCCCGCGATATCGCTACCCCCGTCGCGATCTTGTCGCAGGTCGCATCTCGGCCGCGACCCGACCCGTCCAACGGGAGAGGATCGCCCGACCGACTACCTGCGAAAATACACTACAAAAAAATACACAAACCATGCACACAAACAAAAACGAGACCTCCCGACGGGACCAGCTTCGAAGCCGTCGACGTAGGTGTCTGCATTTCGGAAAACAAAACAAAATAGAATGAGTCGCGTGCGAACGCGACGCAGGGATACGGGCGGCAGGTCGTAAGAGAGAGGTGGCACGAGGGCCGACGTAAACAAACCACGAGCGGGAGCTTCGACCGCACTCACCATTTCGGGGATCCTCGGATCCAGGGTGGGCCGAGATGGCCGCAGCAGCCCACGTAGTGAAGAGCGGGGGCGTCGTCGGAAAAAAAAGAGACACTTGCACAGTCACACAGGAACGTTCAAAGCACGCACTCGAAACATACGATCACGACACGTCCCGTCCTACACTACGTTCGCGGCTCACGCCGATGCAGTTTACGTCACCGCATCCCGCTCCCGACTGGCAGTACGCGGCGCGAGCGAGCGACGACCTCGCGCTGCAGCGTGCACCGCCCCGCGCCCCGCCGCCGCGCCCTATCGCGCGCCGCTCCGGCCCTACCGCGCCCTGCGCCCCGCGCTCGTCCTACGTCCGGTGAATCACGAAACGAAACGAGCGCTGATTATACTACCGGCACGAATATCGACACGATAACCCATGGGCCGCTTTTTTCGGTATACTCTAATTTTATTTGTGCTGCGCCGAGCCATCCGGTGTATTACAAAATAGCAGAAAGAGAATAGTCAACATAGCTATAAAAAAATTCGTAAACCGGTTTTTAGATTAGTAAATAAACGCCTTACAAAGTTTTTATTCCTCCTAAATTCTTACTAATGTGTCGTTTTAGTAGATTATAATGATATTTTTTACATGGAAATATAATGACAATAAATTAATTTATATAATACAAAAAAAAAAAGAATTTTAAAATCGGTCCAGAAATGGCGGAGAAATCGGTGAACATACATAAAAAAAAATACATACAGTCGAACATAGAACCACCTCCTTTTCGAAGTCGGTTAA
>DWNE01008968.1:0-11200 GCA_018249875.1 Cecropterus toxeus | reverse complement strand
AGGTTGTTGAGTTTATAAGAATCTTTTCATTGTAAGTATTTTCTATAGTTCTTATTTGAATCACATCCGTGTCTCTTTTTGTCTTTTACGAACAGTAGCGCTGCTTTTGTTTTTGAATGGCGTAGTTCAAATTTTCAAGGGTTTCATTTTCCTTTTTCATTATACCAGGAATAAGTGATAAGCCTCCCGTTCTGTAAAACATTAATGGAACAAAGGGTTGGAGTGAAGTTTGTCAAAAAGTGGTCCATACTTCTTCGTTTACCACTTTCAATTCATAAAAATGGGCCAAGTGCGATTCGGACTCGCGAACAAAGAGTTCCGTACAATTATTTATCTAACTAGTAACATCGTTAAAAAGGTTAAAACAAAAAACCTGATCTCCCGCTCTCGCCATGTAAATATGAAGTAACTAAATAAATAAAGTCGTTATAATCGTCCGAACAGTTCGTATATTCGGTTCCAAATGATTCAAATTTAGGTTTGATTATGTTATAAAATTTATAAACACATCCATACTAATATACTCGGACTCACCTTTCAAGATTTTCTCTAAAAAAAAACCTTATAAAAATCACTTGTTACCCTTTTGAATCGTGTAGACTTTAACGGTGATAAATATATATTGTCAGTCCTGTCCTTAATCAGAAATAAGTGTTTTCTTTACTTGACATTGACATACTGCCTCATTCAAGTATTCATAATTATGACGGAAGTGCCGCAAGGAGTCGGTCTTGAATCGTTCCTTTTCCCTTTCCTCCCTTTCCCTTTTCTCCCTTTCTCTATCCACCCTTTCCCTTTCCTCCCTTTCCCTCTCTTTCCCTGGATGTCAATGGCACTGTTGTGGGTGTTGGTGCGGTAAAAATCCAACTAAACCGACGTCACTCCCACGAGGTTGGGTACCTTTTAAAGGTTTCCCCCTCGAAAAAAAATTTCAATTTTTTTTTATCACTGAAGGAATAAAATCCAGAAGATTAGTGACTGGGAATAGAAGTGGAGCTATCAGAATCTACAACATCGGAAACTCTTAAAACATTAGACAGTCGCAGGCAAAACTTGTTAATAAAGATCTCATTTAGACCGCCTTATTTAAATGTCGTAGGTGTTGCAAATAGCATGCCCTGCGCCAAACGACACAAGGATATGCCATGCATTCTATTTATGTCATCAAGGCATGACTGTTTCTACTAGTCTTTAGATTTTATGTAGCATACGAGCATACCGTTCATGGTAGAAGTCTTTGTGGATCGACCTTTTTTAATTTTTTGGAGGGGGAAACCTTCAAAAGGTACCCTTACGCCGTGGGAGCGACGCCGGGTTATGTGGGATTTTTACCGTGTTAAACCTCCTCCAGTGGCCGTCCTCAGCGCTGTGTAGAGGACTCCAGGATCTCCAACGCAACTCAACCGGAGTCTTCCGAGCGATGACTCTTTTGGCTCTATCCCGATAGAGCCAAAAGAGTCTCTCTCTTCAAACCAAAACACAACAGCGATTAATCCCAAAGATTTTAAGTGTAGTTTTTATCGGACCGTAAATACGACAAAATTTTCAGCCACATCTTTTTACGTCGTGCCTTGATTATATTTTATATGTATTCCCAAAACTTTTAGCGTAGTTTTTATTTGACCGAATACGACGAAATCTTTTACTTCGTCGTCAAAGGAAAACCCCAGAAAATACTCACGGTTTGATTTCGTCCTGCTAAAGGAAAAATCATTGACAAAGACAGGTATGACCTTGCGAGGATGTTTTGCGATGATTAAAGTCATTAGTCAAACCACTATATTGCAACGTGATTTTCTTGTATTGTACAACTGTCTTTATTTATTTTTTGACGACCCGCGTGACGGAGTGGTCACCATATTGGTCTGACGCGCAGTGGGTCTCGGGTTCAATTCCCGACCAGACAGAAATATGAAGTTTAGATTTCTGTTCTGGGTCTGGGTGTTTGTGTATTCGTCTTTGTGTATCCATGGCACCCACGACCCATGTTTTTATATGCATTTTTGTAATGGTCTATTTGCTACCTCGTTTTAATATTACTGTATTGTTATAAAAATCCTTTCTTCCTCTATCTTTATTCGCAAACGCTATATTTAAAAATTATATAACCTATGTTTATGTAGCATTTGAGACGAATTGAACGGCGTTTTATTAAAACCTTCGAGCCGATAACATCTGTATCATATAATTAGATATACATACGTATACTTACATAACATAACCCTTTTTCTGACGCAGTCGAATAAAAATCCGTCAAGCATTTTGGAGTGTAGAGCATGCCAAGAGAGATCTAACTTTAACCTAACTTTCAGATTTAACCAGAACCATACAAATAAAGTACAGTAATACCTCCCTCCGATAGAATTGAATTTAAATAACAAAGTTATTTCAAATGAAACCATAACCATTCGGATAAGTGCAGTAATGGAACGGTTGCAGATCGGATGACGTCAGCTGCGCGGGCGCAGGCTATATAGGGCAAACTTGTTTTACACTTGAGTTGTTTAAGCGACTTTATGATGAAAAATATCACAGACTTTTTTATTGTAAGATGTAATTAATATAAAACTTGAAATGTTTTTGTAAAAATTAAGGTATCTACTAAAAAGGAATAAATAAATAATAATAACGCTACATCGCTACTTGAACAGTGATGGTTGAAACTCGGCCTCTCAATCGAGGGTCCGAAGTTCGAATTACAGGCACTGATTTTTCGAAAATTATGTGCGTATTAAAAATTTATTATCCCTGCTTTACGGTGAAGGAATACATCGTTACAGTGAAAGAAAAAAATCAAAAAAGAGTTCTCAAAGGTATGTGAAGTCGACCGACTTGCACTTGGCCAGCGCTGTGGACTATGACCTAAACTGTCTCATTCCGAGAGACGGCCCGTGCCCAGCAGTGGGACTACAATGGGTTGACGATAAGCAACACGTATGTACATTCGTAGTCCGAAAATTGATTTCTTTCCAGTGTCGTGGGTGGATGGACATACAATAACGAATACAGAAACCCCTATACCCGGAACAGATATTCTAAATTAATAATTTACATATTCGTCTAACCGAGAATCGAACCCGAAACTCGGTGATCGCTGGGCCACATGTCGTCAATTACATTCATTTGTGAATTTCCTTAGCTCCAGTTTGCTTTAAGAAGGAAATGCTTTTTGTATTTTTATAAAGCTGACTTTTTCCATTTCTTACTGTTTAGCTAGACACCGATTAACCAATTAATTGTTTATTATTTAATTTCTGCAGCTTTTTAGGCCTTAGCGGTCACCCATCAAACTCCCAACCGTCCGTCGTTGCTTAACTTTGTCGATATGTGATCTACACGAGCCGCGGGCGCCGCGCGCTTCGCAATAACTTATGTAATCTAATGTAAATAATAAATGGCCTGATGGTTTGGAATTGGAATTCGGCCTCTTAGGCCGTAGTTCCGGGGTTTTAGTCCCAGGCATGCAGATCAGTTTTTCTAAATTGTTTAGTAGAAATATTCTAATACTCATTGCAGAACAAAGCATTGAAAAGTAGCTAACGTGTCTAGTGTCTAACTAGAGTGACAATACGTGAATCGATCTATCGTCGATCAATGTCGATCGATGTCGATCGAGGATCTGTTCCTTAATTATATTATGAAGTTGCAAACGAAAGCATGCAGTCCACCTTATGCACATTAGACCAAACCCATGTTCTATCAGTCTTAATTTAGGTTGGTCAGTTTTTTTATAAGAATAAGAATTGAGTATTAAAGGAACACGCAGTCCACCTGATGGTAAGTGGTTACTAATTTCACATAGAACAGTGGTTCTATCTAAAGTCGATTACAGATGCGTTGCTACTCCCAAAGACTAGGATGATCGCCTCATACATAAGTGAACAGGTTGAGTTGCTATCCTCGAGGACTATGCTGGAACGCCTTGAATTAATATGTCTTCCTTATCACACCCTTCAAAGCAGCTGCGCTTAACACCTGTTAGCTACAAATAGCCTTACAAACCTTCATAAAACATCGAGTAAAACTTAGTAGGAAAATTCCATTATGTAACCAAACCATCCATTCAATTGACAAACACGATCTTTACTCGTAATACTGTTAACGTGGGAACCATTGTCAAAGGATAGACATTAGCGATACGTCTAATTGTATCTAATTAGCCTGTCATCGTGACCGACGTGGCATGGCTAATCAATTAACGCTTAGCGAGTTGACGATGAAATTCACGACCGAATTAAAATGTTTTAATCGAGGAAAACTGAAAATAATGACGCTTTCGTTCTTAAGCTTCATCTTGGAATTTTCATGTAGGAAAGCTCTAGCATAGTTAAATCTATGTTATAGAGATAAATCTCTGTCTACTCTATTTGTGAGGACTTTTTTACCTATGGTTGGTAAGGCGGTGCTACTTAAGAGTTAGAAAGCTTCAAGAGTGTTTATAGCTTCAAGCTTCAAGAGTCTTATAAGCTTAAGGTTAAGCCTAGAACTCAGCAAAACTTAACTATATATGCTTGTTATATGCTAATACACCAACTTCACACCTACAAATATCCATTTGTAGGTGTTAAGTTGGTGTATTAGCAATACACAGCACTAATATTCTATATGAGGTTGCTTATATATGTCGGCAGTAATTAATTTATTATCAAGGAACTGCTCGTTTGCATCTCCAACCTGATAAAAGGTTAGAACTCTTTGTGCTTCGACTTAGGACGCTGCACCCCCTCGCTGATTTCTGCCTTGTAAAAGCAGTGTCAAACGCTGCTGTATTCTAGTTTAAAGAGAGTAGTAACGACTACATACTTATCCGAGACGTTCAGATTTAGTCCTCAGTGCTAATAATGTAAATGTAGTCTCATTAGGAACTTTTATTTGAAGATGATAACAGGTGTTATTCGGCAGTGTCCATTAACCATCAGGTGGACTGCTTGGTACTTTTAAAACAAGAAAAGTCATAATTTTCTCCATCGTCATCATCATTAAATTTATATTCTCCATAATCATTTTTCTCCACATTATAATCATCATCAATACTAAAATGCTTCCTGTTTTTGTAACACTTTCCTTAATTTCTTCCTTTAGAGTTAAAATACTTTTTAAGTATCAAACACTTGTGACATTATCCATATTGTTAAGTACATGGCAATTATTCTTATTATAGCGTATAGCAATATTATTTACGTGATCTCCTCTGTCTTAGTCCGGGAAATCATTAGAATTATTTCTTGGAACTACGGCTTTGTTTGCGTAATTGCAAAGTCGTAAATAGAAGCGCATATTCTATTAAATGGCTTATTGAAATCAGTAACCTTAATATAGGTATGTCTTGCTAACTGATTAATATGTACGGTAAAGTAGTTGGTATTAATTTTATGAGTAAGTTAAACAAATATAAAACGAAAAACGTAATCTATTTCCTATTTCTTACACAAAATGACCAAGTTAAACTGTGATCCATGGAATCGAAACACGGCAAAACTTATTGTGGTAGAGACATTTATAACTAACTTAGTCCGCAGAGGTAAAAATGCATCTGACGATTTAGGTTAGACTCCAAGCAATTGTTTACAGATTATACAGCCGGTAACATATTGCATATGTCCTAAAAAACAACAATATGTAAGACATAATTTGAGTGAAAGATGGACTTATAAATACAACTTTGTAGTTAAACTCCGGAGGTACCGTCGACACACCCATCTGTTGGCAAAAAACTCCGATTGGAGAAGACCTTAGCCACGACCCGCGTGGTAGAGCAGTCACCATACCGGTCTGACACGCAATAGGTTTTAGATTCGATCCCCGTCAAACTGTCTGTTTGACGGGGATCGAATCCAAAAATAAATAAATAATAACTAAAAGATGAGTTTAGATTTTTATTCTGGGTCTGCGTGTACTTGTCTCTGTGTGTATTCATGGTACCCATGACATAGGCGAAAAATCCTAGTTCCTCTCATCCTTTATTTAAAATTGTATATTAAAAACATTTTCATATTATGTATAAAATGTCTACCACTTTTAAAATTACCTACTCAAAATCGTTCATCTATCGCATAAATGGTACACGGCCGTGCTCTTGTGTGTTATGAATGTTGGACTGTAATTAAAATGGCACACTTGTGTCAACAACTGCCTTAAGTACCGTACGACCTTGCGACAATGTCTGTTATTTATATTAGCTGGTTTGGTAAAATTAGTGAATGGATGTGAAATCATAAGCGTACTATTATTGTGGTTACAAAAATAATTGTAGTATTTGTGTGTTTTTTAAACGTCTCGTGTCTTGGGTATATAGTATTTAGGGGTAATTCATAAATAACGTCACAGGAATTTCCCGACTTTTAGACTTTGTGAGACTCCCCCCCCCTAGCCCCCCCCTTTCCTAGTGCGATGTCACTTTACAATTTTACAAAAAGAAAATATTAACTTATAACAGTAGTTTTAAAATTGTAAAATTATGGATAAAATTTTTACCAAAGGGAAGGGTACCCAAAATACCGTCAAAATCGTTAAAATCGTCTCACGTTATTAGTGATCACCCCTTACCGTGCTTCAGTGTGAACGGTGTGTAAGGAAACCTTATACGACGTGTTCCAACTTAGTCCTCCGTGGTAACAAGGCATCAGTGTTCGACCTCACATATGATCATAATTCCATCTGTGATTGATTTTGTTTACATGTGCGGCATTGGTCCCTTACGATCTATGGTACTGCATGATAGGGATGTGACTTGGCTTGGCAAAGATCGATTTTTATATTAATCGACTTTATATTTTAATCAAACAATCGGATTTCCAAAATCGATTGTTTGATTTAAATGTTTGAGAAAAATAATCGATTTTTTAAATCGATTTTTATTATAAAGTTTTCCCCCCAAATACTTTTTGTTCATTATTTGATTTTTATGCAAAACACAACAAATAACAGGCACTACGTGGCGTTGCAAGTAATTTTATTATAGAACTTCTGTTAAAATATCGAAAGTACGTAAAATTACGAAAATTTTTTTTCTCAATAGTTCAAAGCTACGGCTAAAAAGCGAAAGTATAAATAAAAAATCGATAAATTTAAAATCGATTTATATGGTCAACAGATCGATTTATAAAAATCGATTATTCTAGAAAAATTATCAATTTATTATTAAATAATCGATTATTTTTCACATCCCCACTGCATGATCGTTTGCAAATTCGAATTTTTATATTTGTTACGAATCGATCTAACACAGGTCCTGTTCTGCCTGGCCTTGTGACCAACAGAGGCATCGTTCGTGAGCTCCTGGTCAGTTCAAGGTCACGTGCGTGCACGGCCGTGCGACATGTGACAGCGCTCAGCAATTAAGGTTGGGGTCACGTATGATGTCATGTTTAGACCGTGTACTTAGATCTTTTAAGTAAATAAATTCGTGACCATAATTGATTTTAAGAGCCCTTTGTGGTTCGACTCTGGAAGCACCACTGCTATTATTTCTGTCTAATAGTTGTCGTGTCATGTTGGTCTAAATCAGGAGTTTCCAACCAGGGGGACGCGCTTTCAAAGAGGGGCATACACAGAGTTTGCATTTTCGAAAGTAAAAACTGAAAAATATAAACAAATAACAAACAAACAACATCACAAAGTATTGTTTTATTTAAACACATGAGATTTATAAAATTAAATGTTATTATGATCATAAAATTTATGATCATCTCACTTGATGTTGAGTGATCTGATGATAGCTCTGGCAAAAACAGATCCTAGAATCGACCAACTCATACAGAGCATGCAAATTTGCGTCTTATTAGTACTTACATTTGTTTTATTTTTTTTTAATAAAAAAACATCAGAGGAGAGCGGAGCATAAACGTATTTTTTATAGACAGGGGAGCCACAACAAAAAGTTTGGGAAATCCTCGTCTAAAGGGTGTGATAACGTAGACATACTAATCCGAGGCATTCCAACTTCGTCGTTCTACAACATCTGTGGCCAAACTCAAGTAAGAATAAAATAAAGTAAAACTAGAGCCTTACTTCATCTGGGGTTGATTACAAAAGTTCATGAATAGCAGTGGTTGCCATATCTAAATTCAGGTATTTACATAGGCGGTAGTCGAACCCTGGACCACTGCGTGACAACTCGCTATAGTGACTGCCACGCCAACGCTACGTCGGTCATCATAAAGGTGATTAGAGTTCGAAGGATGCAGAATAACGAAGTACCACAATTTTTTATTTAAGTTACTTTTCAGGAGTCTATTTTATTATAATCATTGTCATTAATGAATTCTACCAACTCAAGGCTCGCTCAAGGAACAGTACATGGAGGCACGGAACTAGAAACAGTCACGTTATGTTATTAAACACATTCTTTCACATTTTTAACCGGAATAGGGTTGCTTTAATTTAATTTGGCAACTAAAATTAGTGCAAGTATTTTTACCCGACTATATGTATTACAATATATACATTTTTGGATTGGTCTATTTACTGGCTTTCATTTGATAAAATCGTCGCTTCCTCCCCTTTTTCCTCTATTGTCAGGCGCTTTTTTAAATTAAACTTTTTAAAATTATATAGCCTATGTCATTATGCAAACTTAGACGATCCGTCAAGCTGATTGGGCTATAGCGCGTCCCAAAGACATGGACATACATACAAATAAACATACATACATACGCTCGAAAAACATTACCGTCCTTCTGACGCATTCGGGTAAAAATACCATTTTTTTTGTTTTTATCTGAAGTTCTCGCGATTAAAACCCTAACTTTGTTACTCGGATTAATCGTAAGAATATATTAATTACAGAAACTTTCGTGTACCAGAAAAAAGTTTCACGAATGTTTCCCGTCACGAGACGACATGAAAGGTCATAGTTCGTCTTTTTATAAGTTTCATGGTAATTTCTAAGCATTGGTACTTTTAAATTTATGAAAGAATCATTTTATTAGATGGAAGTAGCAATAGAGGTAGTAGTCCACCTGATGGTAAGTGGTAACTACCGCCCATGAACATCTGTAAGTAACTTCGTGTAGAACAGGGTTTCTATCTGAAGTCAATCACAGATGCGTTGCTACTCCTGGGGAGTAAGATAATCGCCTTATATATAAATAAACCGACAACCACACCCTTCCATCTCACGCAAGAACTGCTTCACGTTAGAAATAGGTGTGACGGTGGTACCTCCCCGGCCGAACTATAGTGGTTTTACCACCTGGTAAATTCGTTCATTTACGTTTGTGTTTCGAATGCAACCATTATTATTATAGTAGTATTCAGCCGGATCCAGGATTGGGAGGGGACACGTGAAATCCTGTCCTTGCCTAGCCGAAGGTAGCTCCAAGTATTTGATAAAAAAATATATGTACGTAAGATATTATCTTTTATAATTGAGTTTCTATCTTTAGACTTTGGGATGGGTCCTAAGCTTTCTCTTAAGCCTAAGATCTGTCAGGGCCAGCAGTAGCACTGCTCTGCTACGATTATGAAAGCTTTACCCAGACCAAAGATGTGTTTTTTCAGTTCTTAGTTTTATTGGTTAGCAATGCACTAGTCGTCAAGTTGGTGCTGCAATCCCGTCTGGATTGATTACAGCTGTGCAAAGGTAGCGACTACCCTGCAATCCCATCTGGAGCTCATTACAGCTCATAGGTAGCGACCACCATCAGTTCCAGTTCATGCTCGTTTGTCCTTGATAAATAAAAAATCTGATTCTATAATTCTTATAAAGTCTAATTTGCTCACTGTCTGAAAACATTTATAACATTTGTAACTTTATATTTTTTTCATTTCAGGTACGTTGAGTCTTCCGTTTTAATTCGAGTGAGTACTTCTAAGGTAACTAAGACATCTTTATAAACTTTTGCTTATTCCTGCTCAACCACTTTTTAACAATGAAGAACATAAGGCTGTTGAAAGTCAATAATCTTGTAATATTCAATCTCTTTTGATTCTTTATTGTTAAACTGGCGACCTGCCCCGGCTTCGCACGCGTGCAACATGCACTGCTCCCGTGCGATACTATACAGTACTAAATATACTGCATAATGACTTTATATATAACGTTCACAGCTTTTTATGATTAGAAAATGTATTCATTAACGACATCACGTTAGAAACCACTTAGTGTTTTTCTATTATATTATGCATGTATTATACATATAAACTATCCTCATGAATTGATCTATGTATAAAAAAACGCATCAAAATCCGTTACGTAGTTTTAAAGATCTAAACATACATAGGCACAGACAGACAGACAGCGGGAAGCGACCATGTTATTACTACGTAGTATATTTATGATTGTACTGATGTAATTGAATCACATTTAGTTATGTATTTACCATTACTTTTATTCTACGACTTATTTGACGACCCGCGTGGCGAAGCGGTCACTATACCGATCTAACGTGCAGTGGGTTTGCGTACGATCCCCGGCCAAACAGATATCTGAATGATGAGTTTTGATTTCTGTTCTGGGTCTGGGTGTTTGTGTATTCGTCTTTGTGTGTCCATCGCGCCTACAGGAGAAAAGTCCTAGTGTAGGGCTATGAGTAGAAAGCGTTATAAAGCGTCATATTCTTTCTCTGTAGTTCTGTTGACTACAACAACTGGTTGACTATAGCGTCGTAGCACCATAAGATAGGTACTACGACACAAATATTCCCGAATAATCTGTCATTTCTTCTGCGATTATAAATATGAAACTAACGTTTATACGCAAAATTCTGATATTCCTCGGTACACTTAAGAATAATAATACAATGGACTGGCATTTTTTTTATTTAAGTAAATGTTTAGTTACTGTTGGCCCTTTACGACCCACCTTGGTGGCTGGTAGGGAGACTTTTTTCTCCGTTGCCGGATTCCTCGACCTTCCTCCTTCGCTAGAGGCAGGGGCAGTGCGGACCCAGCCGTTACTGGAGTGCTAGTCTTCAGCGTCTTATTATTTAGGAATTGCAGCTGATCCAAGGGTATTTTTTTATAAGTATGAAGTAGCAAACGAGCAAGCAGCCCTGATGGTAAGTGGTTACTGCCGCCCATGGACATTTGTAAACAACATATAGAACAGGGGTTCCATTTGAGGTCGACCACAGATGCGTTGCCACTCCCGAGGACTGAGATAGTCGCCTCATATAAAAGTGAGCTGGCAACCACACCCTTCCATCGAAACGCAAGAACTGCTTCACGCTAGAAATAGATGTGGCGGTAGTACTTCCCC
>DWNE01008967.1:0-11200 GCA_018249875.1 Cecropterus toxeus | reverse complement strand
AGCCTAAAGCCTTCCACGATAAATTTACTATTCAACACAAAAATATTTTTTCAATTCGAACTAGTAGTTCCTGAGATTAGCGCGTTCAACAAAACAAACTCTACTGCTTTATAATATTAGTATGTAGTGCATTAATATTTACTATAGATTATTGGGTCCCCATGTCTATTATATCAGCACGGTATATCAGCCTTTGTACCTAGCACCTTATAACATTAAACAAAAATTAAGTTAACAAAGTCCTTTTAATATTATAAACGAGAATGTATGTTTGTTATTCGCTCACGTGAATATACTTGAACGGATTCGTGTCGGATTTGATACAACTGTACGTTCACAACCTACATTTGAAAACAGAATTGATGACTATTTTGCGGATAAAAGTTTATCTGCAAATAGTTCATGGATTGGACCTGGATTTTACATATGTAAATTATTAGCGTTAAAATATATGATATAATTAAATTGTTCGGAAACGTGTCATTTTTTTTAATTTTAAAGGGAAATAAAGTCTAAAGATGAAGTCATAGATTTTGGCTAATTATAAGTAAAAAATATATAGGTATAACTGAACTAAATGATCAACAATTACAACTAACCTAAACGAAGCCAGCGCGTTGGTGTCAAAAGGCTTTCTGAACCCGAAGCCCAGTTGTGAGAATGGGTTGGGCATGGACGCGACCACGGATGGTGGGGGGGCGCCCGCGGCGGCCCCCAGGTAGGGGTTGTAAGGGTGCGCTTGGGGCCCCACCTTCTCTTGTTTCCGCCATTTCGCACGACGGTTTTGAAACCAGACCTGCAACAAATTTCCTTGCGTCAGAGCGTTGTAAACACATTGGTTTTTTGTCAAAATAAAAAGTAGGGGAATTCTATAATGAATGCTGTTGAGTGAGATCCTACAATCAGAAGTGTCACAATAAACATTATTGTGCCAGAACGTTTCCCAGGAATAACTGGTTTGCTAAATATGTCAACGATAAATAGGCATTCTTGCATTATCAGACATTACTCAGCATACACATTTTAAAGGTCACAAGATTATTTTTTTTAATAAATAGGAAATTACATAAAAAGAGTGATTTCTTTCTTTGTCACAAACTAATGACAGCGACATCATCATACAGAAAAATACACACATATACACATATTTTATTATGATATATGCCCCCCCAGTCGCAGTAAAATATTAAAAATATTAAACCGTGACCATTATTGTTACGTCTGTTCGCTTAGTGTCTTTTTTATTACAGTTGTATTTATATAAACTTAGTTTTTAAAGCTCATAGTTCCAAATAAGTATGACATAAAAGGCGACAAACATGCGGACAGACGCTGCCATTTTAGTTCGTTATTAACATGAAACATAGTGTCAAGTCTTAAAGTTTTTAAAAACACATCAATTATGCATGTTTTGCGATTTCGTTATTGGCATGATGCCACAAAAACGGCACTTCAATATTTTATGCCAGGACGCCCCCTGGCGATAGATTGGTTCCTTAATGCATATTTATGCTGTACTTTTAAATAGCCTTTGTGGCTTAACTTTGGTAGTGTTTTTCGAAGTCTAGAGGATTAATATAAGGTCATCCTATTAAATATGCTACAATAATTCTTTACATGAATAGCCTTATAAGTATTATTTGTTATATAGGAGCCTTGGACCTCCCTTGGCGTAAAAATAACTAGACCCAGAACTGAAATCTAATTTTTTATTTCGAGGTTTGCCTGAACCGGGATCGTAATCGGAGTTGTCGCAGATCGGTATAAGATGAATCGGTTAATCCTACTGCATTTTTTTGCAGGTCCATACAGGATGTTTTGGGTAGTCCATCCATCCGTCCATCAGCCTTTCGAGGTTCACTGCTGGACATAGGCCTCCCCTAAACGGCGCCACTCCAACCGGTCCTGAGCCTTCTGAATCCAACGGTTTCCCGCTATTTTCTTTAGGTCATCTGTCCACCTGGTCGGGGGGCGACCTGTGCTCCATTTTGGTTAGTACTAGTACAAAACGATTTTGTTGCAATAAGATATATTCTAAACTTGTTTAGGGAACCTGAGTGTGTAAACCGACATGAGCCTTATTTATTTAGTAGCATTTGCATACCTATTTTTATTTACAATATTTTTATTCATAAGTACCTACAAGGAGAGTATAATGCCGAATAGACAGATTCCTAAAATTTATTTATCTGTAGACCCATAAATAATATCCAGATTGGATTTAATAATGAACAAAAGAATGGATTTATATTTGAATCGCAGACGCGTGCGTAAATTATTTTTTGACACGCATTACGAAACAGACGTGCGGTAGCCACACAAAACACCGCCAACCTTGAGGTCGCTGGAAAAATTATATTGATTGATTTATAAGCTATATTCGCCCCGCATTAATAAACTTAAATATTTATGACTAATAAAAAAGAATACGAAACTGCTGTCATTATGTAAACTGATATTTTTATGGTAATTTAAATTAATTCACTTATGATAAATGCAACCGTGTAAAAAATTTAAAACCACGTTTCTGTAAATGTCGAAGCAGTTTAACTGATGCTGCAAAATACGGGTCTTTTTAACTTGCAAATTTGTCAAGCATTTTTAAACCGAGTTTCGGGGTTATAAAGTTTAATATCGTGCCCGTGTGTGCAGTCTATTAAGTTTACAATTCGTATTAAAAATATGACTTCATACGGTGCGTCTCTCGAATTTATAAATGTTGTAATTGGAGGCAAACACGTCGGCGGAATGGCAAGTATGGCGGGCAAAAAGACGGTCGATCTGGTGCGGTTTAATAGCGGCAGAGTAGCGCATTAAGGTAATGACGGTTTTGGAAGGGCACCTAAAATGTCGCATGATAACGATTGCAAATAATTTATGGGATTTTTTCTCAAAATTAGCAAAATTGTTTAAAACATTAAAACAAAAAAAGACTGCTTTAAACGTTTGTTTTGTTCAAAATGATATATTTAATTAAACACTTTATATGAGTTTTTGTCAAAATAGTTAAAATTATTATACTGTACATATTTTCAGAATAGTCTATTTACTAGATTTTATTTGAGACCCATATTGTCCTGATAGTAAAATGTCGTCCTCCGTACCCCGTTTTCTACTTATTTGCAGTCAGGTAAAAATGTAGATATATGTTTATGCGATTGATCAGCAACACACTATACAATATAATAATACAAAATAAAGAATAATAATTTATAGGTATTTTAAATTCAATAAATCTATAAAGTAATATAAAAACTATTTTAGTTTATAATAGTAACCATCACTATGATGTAGTGTAAAGTATATTATGAATCATGGATGACACAACTTTATTTTTTAAACCAAGTTTAAACCATTAAGAAACAAGATACTCAACTAAGAATCAATAAAAACAAAATTAGCAATAAAATATCGGTGGCTCGAAATTATGTGCGTTTGATTGACATTGGCAGTTTTATTTGAAAATCGAATATGGATTTATGGAAACATGGCGTCATAGCGCATAGATAACACATTTGTTTAGTTTCAAATTATTAATGAAGGATTTACATTACGTTTCGATTTTAAATTGTTAATTATGTTTTGAAATTACAATTTAGTTTATAGTACTAAATTTTTTTTTAAAGATAAAGTAAGAATAACTCGTTTCAATAAACATTCGCTTGCGTATTTTCTTCTTTTCTTTTGCTTCTTTGTTGCTAGTGTCTAAGCGCGACACTTATAAATACTAGACACGTATAATACGTTCGTCTTATCTATTTTTATTATCTATTTTTATTATTATCTATTTATTGAAACAACTAAGTATAAATATATAATTACTACATTTTATTATTTGTATCACAGGTAAAGAAATAGCTTAAATCTGTTTCCTGATACGTATCTACCAAATGAACGAATCAAAAAAAATATTGATTAAAAAAAGTACGACCAGGCATAGACATTATTTATGAAACCTATAACTTAAAATTAGTTTCAATCTAATGTGTTATGTTAGGTATGTATGTTGGATTATTATCGCAATGTGTTATGTAATTATAGTATACACAAACAACGAAGGTGAGTGTGTAAGCACGCACACATTTGTAACAAAAACGAGCAGTTTATTTCAACACGCAGTATCAGGTATCTACATCTACCTTTATATATGACTGATGTAAACCGCTTACCCCTATCGTCATCATGGAAGTTATTAACTAATAACGAATAATTTCATTTTCCGTTTAAGTCCTTGCGAATAGAATAAATTAATTACTTGCAATAACCCGCTAATTGATTCAATTTACAACGCATGCCAAAACGAATGGTCATACATATTTAGCGTGGCATAAGTATCAATGTTGCGAAATATGAAAAATTCAGTTTAATGTTGATTACTTAGAGACACGTTGTACTGCGCGCGATACTGCGATATTTGAAACGTAAGTTAAATTTGTTTTAATAAATAATATAGCCCAAAATGGTAACACTATTTACCTACGTATCGCCTGTTACCTGAATATGTGTGATTTACATTTATATTGAAACTAAGTATAACTATTCTTAATTAGAAACCTTTACCCTAGTAAAATGTCGCCTAGCTAACTTTATTTCCTTTAACATTTCGGGGAATTCTCCTTTTTCTTCATGTTCTAGATACAGTATTACAATTGAAAAAAAAAATAACTTTTATGAAATTTAAGCAGCAACCGAGAGTGCAGTTCATCTGACGGTCTGATGTATTATAATAACCTGTCTATAGGATTGAAATCTATATTGTCGATCACAGATAAGTTTCTACTCTTCATGATTAAGTATGAATGCATCGTAAGAGTGTCTCTACCTTATCACCTTTCAATATCAGAATAAATATTTACCAAATTATTATTAATTATATAATACGAGGGAAAAAATATTATCACTTAAAAGAACGTTATGTATATGACATTATGTGCAATCAATATTTTTTTTGCATCGATACAAGAATACCGCCCCTGTTAACTCTGAAGTTAAACTATTAAGGGATTTGTTCTACGACCCTTAATTTCAAAATCGTTCATTAGCTTCTAATATATTGTTATCGTCGCCAGTGAAATCCCAGCCCTAACTTTACAAAGTTGAGACATAAAGTAACAAATGCTAATATGGGTAATAAAATAAAGTGTTGTTCACATGTCCCACAATGGTGCTGTATTCTAGCAAATTATTGTTTAACTTTATCTTCGAGCTATTAAACTTTCAATTACAGTGTCCTTTGTAAAGGTATAACTTCAGTTTAGGTGTCGGTAATAACTATGGTTTATAGCACTAAGGTGTGGTAAAAGGGAAAAATAGTTGACACTTTAAATATTTTGCAAGTATATTTTTTCCTGTTGGTTCATTTAAATCAACGAATTAATAAACTTCGACTCCAGTGGCAAAAACGACGTATTTATACGTGACCAACTAAAAGGTTCGATTTGGGTCAAAAAGGAGCTTATGGCAAAAGTTTACGATTTCAGCCGTATTTAGGACAGAAAGCGAAGATATGGTTCTGGTTATTACTGAAAAACCAGTTTCGGTCGGTCACTAATTTGTGGTGGTTTAAAGGATTTTGTTAGTGTTGTTCTCATGGGTAGAGTGATGAATATGACCGGTCACAGCCGTAGGAAATTATCATCGGGTTGAATGCATGCTCGCTTGGTAACTACTTTATATTATATTAGAAAAATCGGTTAAGTGCAAGTCGGTCTCGCCCACGACGGGTTCCGTATCATTATCTACGATATAAAAATGACACAAATCACGTTTGTTGTATGAGAGCCCCCTTAAATGACATCCTGATGACAGACAGACAGACAGACGGAGAGACGGTCAGCAGAGAGTTAGTAATAGGGTTTCGTTTTTACCCTTTGGTTATGGAACCCTAAAAGCAATAAGTCAATTCTCACATCGCTTTGTTTCAGCTGTATAACCTTGTATGGGTTTCCTTATAATTCTTAAAAAAACAATATCGATGTGTACAAATAAAATTATTTCCTCACTTCCTGTGTCGTCGCGACAAATAGTAAACATTTATTGCTACATATCTTTAACATTTGTGAAGACATTCGTTATGCGATTAATTTAACTACGTAAAACGATTAGTTTTATATATTGTTATCTGTTATATTATGCTTTACATGCACTTTGTAACTGATGATCTTCGGAAAACCGATGTACTTGTGGCTCAGAAAGCAAGCTTTAGAAAAGGATGTGAGTTCAAAATACGAGTATATATTTTTTAAGTAAGTTTGAAGTATTCAAGTTCATGGAATACACATAAGTTAATATTAGGCAAACCAAAAAAACGAACAACCTGGCATGGTGTAAAATAAGTTTAAAAAAATGGTCCGGTTTTTGTACTCACTGCTACATTGAATATAGTTACAAAAGTAAAACTCAAAACGATTTTTTTTCTACAGATTGTCTTTCAGAAGCATATGAACGTATAAGATGTTCTCATATCAACTTATTTATGATTAAAATATGTATAATAATATATACATGTAATATAAATAGCAATTATTTATTTAATCTATTTAATTATTTATTTATTTAATCGCTAATGTTTTGACATTTATATTGCTACTATTTTGCTTTTTCGCTAAGTGCCGGTCCACACGGCGCGTTGCGTCGACGTAGCGCCGTCGCTGCGTCGTTTTACGTACTAATAATAATTATAGTGTACATACGATGCGCTGTGAATCATAAGCATTTTTCCCTTTCGCTTTTATTTTCCATGTAACGGTTTAAAAGGAAAACAAAGTGGGTTTTGTGTGACAGTCATTTCAATATTAATCATATGATTTGCATAACTGGCTTTTCCTTTTCCATTGCTCTACATTCGAATGTATTGAAGAAACGATGAAGGAAAGAATGTCCGAAAGAACCATTAGTTATAGGTATAGAACAATCTAATCCAGGTGGATCAAAGTGTATTGGCTCCATTCCAAAGGTACGCCTTGACATGTTTCCGCTAAAACAGCAGTATTAAACGATATATAAACATAAACGCTTTCTACACTCATAGTCTCATGTTTAGCCAAATTTAAGGCAAGATACAGGAGTTATTTTTATCGCAATGTAAAAAATAAATTGTTATAAAAAAGAAAAAAAAAAGATATTATATAAACAAAAAAGACAAACCCGCTGAGTTTCTTGCCGGATCTTCTCAGTTGTGGTCGTGTTCCGATCCGGTGGTAGTGTAAGAAAAAAATATTGTAACTGACAATTTGTAAGTGCCCCCGTAGGCCTATGCAAAATAAAGACATTTCATTTCATCTCATTTCAAATATTAGTATTTCTGCAAGTATCTAAAAGCTTAATACGTATAAATTGTAAAAAATAACAAATATGGTTGTGTAGAATAATTTTTTAAATAATGTTTACGACATAGAATTTTGACTAGTGGCCGATCGCTAGTTTGTTAAAAAGTCGTTTATCGCATATGACCTATTGGCTATCCAACACGTGCCTAATAACTTAAAACATTGTATTGTAATACCACAATAATGTATGTGTATTGAATTATAGCATTTGTTGTTCCTTTGACCATAAATTTTCTAACTTCCTCTTTTTAACAATACAACAATTATCGATGCGATCTACAACAAAGCAGTAGGTTTTATTAAAAGTTATCTACAACACCTGCATAGGGCAATTCGTAGAAACGTAAAGTTTAATGCTAAGTATAGATGAGTTTAAGGTTGTCACATTTTATATTTTTATCGATCTGTGTAATTTGACAGGACGGCGGTATAGTGGCTAGTTTCAACTGTAGTTCGTTCCTTAGGGCTTGGTATGGTAAATATACGTTTATGTACCTAATAGAGGTATCAAATATCAGAGTTAAGCGAGTGGTTAAATGCCAGGCTCACAGTAAAAGGATACTAGGTTCGACTGCATCTCTTTCTCTCTAAAATTTAATTATAATTTACTATAACGACAAAGGAAAACATCGTAAGGAAATTTATACGCCTGTGGGTTCTTTAAAAACGCGCTGTATTGTTCTGATCTAAAGAGTGTGATAAGGCAGACATGCCTATGTGTATATCTATCTATCATATTCTGGGGTTATTCGCTTAAATATTATAAAAAATATCCCCACCGACAGCCCAAGACATGTTTCATTTATGTACAACGTTTATATTGCACGTCTAATCTGTATTAATAGACATTGATGAATTCCAATTGACACGTATAAAAAATAAATATTACATGTGGCAGCCCTAGCCTAAGTGCGGGTTATTGCTTTATCGTACGACTAATTTGTATTCGTGTAATTGCATCGATTGTGCACAATAAGTGTGGCAACAAATGACCGAGTGCAGGTTCCATTCCGTGTTATTAAAAGATCGCTCGTGACACGAAGCGTCGAATGTTACTGTGCACTTGGATGTGGTTCATCAAGATAAAATGAACCAGGACAGAGAACTAGTATCTCGTAAATTCAAAATTAAGTTATATAAATAAATCAATTGTAGTAATCTTAGAATGGTTTCATAAATTAGATGTAATACTTTTTTGGTTTAAAATTTCATGTTTCATAAGATGAGCTGTGATAAGTAACTAAACTATGTTAACAGTTTTTTGGCGCTGGTAAAGTTGCATTTTTGGAGATAAATATATCTGATATATATACAATATACGCGTGCCAGTCCAATATTGTCCTTTGCTGGGCACCTCTCCTTTCAGAGTAATAGGGGATTACGGGATTGTCCCTGTAGTACAGGAACCAGAATAGTGCTACGATATCCCCTGCCTGTCGTTGAGGAACTCCGGTTGCATCCCGTTGGTCCATCAATCTGGCTAAGAGCGGATTGGTAGACAGTACTTTTTTTAGGAACTTATAAACATGCCATTTTCCTCAAGAACTTTCTTATCAACGTCAAAGTAGCTATCTCGTATTCTCCGATCAAAAATTATAGAGCATTAGTATTATTAAAATTCAAATGGCATTTAATCAAAATTAGTTATTAATTCATTCAAATAGCTACCACTTGAACAAGTAGCTATGCGTGCGTAATTTGTATATTAAAAAATGAAAATATGTTTACATTGCAGTTTATATAATTAATTATTGCTCAGCTGGAGTTACGTCACACGATGCAATTTATCATTTATTTATGCAGTTACTTAGTACTTTGTTTCTGGCTGTGTGGCCGGTATTAATGCTATGCCAGCTACCGTTATTAAAGGTGGTAGAAGCTTTTGTGAATCTAATTGAAATGAATTCTTGATCGGAATCAAACTCCGGAGTATTCAGGACCCTCCGCGTAGCAAATCTATAAGGTAACCGCGTCATACTGGGCGCTCAATTTTTTCTCAATACCATTGATGTCTTCTATTTCATGCAGTCATGCAGTCCATCTGAAGATAAGTGATCATTGAGGCCCATGGATATCTTTAAGCTTCTTCAAATATAAGACTTGTTATATCTTAAGACAATCACGGATGCGTTGCTTTTTCCTAGAAGTAATATGGTCTCCTTATTCTAAATTAAACCGATGTCTGCCTCAGTACCGAAGCACTCACCTAACCAATTTAGGTAATAAATCAACTATTTAATTGCGATATGCTTTTTACACTTAGTTTTTTTTTCTGTATGTTCCTGGAAGATCTTATTGGAAAGTCTTATTACTTCGTTAAACTTGTTTATTCATTGGTTAATAAATATTCTTCAATAAATCGCTCTAATCCGCCTCGCGTTTGCCAATGTTTTACTAATTTCAATTATGAATAAATTTTGTTTAGTTACACAAAAAATCCTCATTACGTAGTTTGTTCACGCGAATCGGATTTAGTTTCCAAGAAAACGATTTAAATACAGGTAGTTTACTCATTTGACTAATGAATCAGGGAAATAGTATAGGAACAGTAGATTGTGAACAGTGTTAGAACGAGATAGTTACTTGGAGTAGAATTGTCCCGAAAAAAGGCAAGAATACTTTGACAGTCTAACATCGACATTTATGTCGTGTATGAATAGATCGATATGTAGTTAATTAGATTCATTGTCATTATCATAATCATTACTAGTCCGTCTCAGTCCACTGTTGGTCATAGGCTCCTCCCGAGGCGCGCTACTAAGCCCAATCTTCGGCTTTCATCATCCAGTTACTTTTCGGGAACGGTCCAAATCGTCGCGCCCCCGACCAGAAGGGCGTTCCACGCTACGTTTTGCCAGACGCGGTCTCACAATTAATATAAATCCAGTAACAGTTTCCTTCAATGTTCGTCGGTTGTACAGCAGATGATACCGAGCCATTGCTGTTGCTGCACTTTCTTGTTTCTTGTTTCTTGGCTTGTTGAGCTATGTCAGTGATGTTTATCCCTATATGAATATAGCTCTCATCATTGCTAGTTGAGTGACTTGAAGCTTACGGATCCGTTCCACCGTTAGTGTCCACGTCTGAGCTCCGTAAATCATGATCGGTAAGACACACCGATCGAAGACCTTGGTTTTTAAGCAGCGAATATTGCCCAGCGAAATTGGATCCTTCTATTGGCTTCTCTCAAGTTCTTCCTTCCTAACTATATAATTTGCCCGACGTTTACGTATGCTAAACAATTTCGACACCCATTCCATCAGGGATTATTATTTGACTTTGAATAATGTGTGAATTAAATGCTACCTAGGTTTAATTAGAGTTCATTCCGAGCTCTACTTGTTGAGAATCACTATTTGGACTGGTCAGCATTTCCTGCAGCTTCTGCAAAGATTTGGCTAAAATGACGATATCATTCGCAAAACGTAGATGTGAAATATGATCGCCGATTATACTTATGCCACGCCCCTTCTAGTCCAGTAACTGGATGACATTCTTCAATGCACGCGAGAATAGTTTCGAGATAAAGTATGACCCTGTCTCACGTCTGCGCAATTGAATGGGTTTTGCGTGACGTTCTGGATTTGGACTTTATTATTATTATAAAATGTAATTAAAAATATATTATCATATTATGTCATATTCATTATATTTTTATTGCACTATTTTAAATAAGTTGAAGGAAGGAATCGATATCATGTCATTTATATTATAATATGGCCACTATTATTATTGTCTTCTATTCGTCGTTTAAATTCCTATCATAAAAAATTAAGAATGACGCATTTTTAGTCGTGTGGCGGCTGAAATAGCGATGTTCTCAAATTTATCTAATGCTAATCATGTTGATTGGATAATGGAGTATAATCGTT
>DWNE01008966.1:0-11201 GCA_018249875.1 Cecropterus toxeus | reverse complement strand
TGAAGATACAAGCGAGCACGTAGTCCACCTGGTGGTAATTGGTTACTGCGGCCCTTGGCCTTAGTAAGCAAATTCATATAGAACTGGATTTCTATCTAAAGTCGATCACAGATGCGTTGCTATTCTCGAAGACTAAGATGGTCGCCTCATATATAAGTGAGCCTGCAACCACAGCCACTGAAACGCAAGAACTGCTTCACGGTAAAAGTAGGTGGTACTTCCCCGGTCGAACAACATCGGTTTTACATCTGGTAAGGTACTGCATAATATATATAAATATATTATTAATAAACATGAAAATATTTAAAAAATATATGAAATAAAGGGTAACAAACAAATATACCGTACATAGAGAAATACTGTTAGAGTAAGCTGCAACGCAAGTGTGCCAAACGAGAGTATACTCGGAGAGTAAATCGTAAAATCAGCACTGACTTCCACTCCAGTACTGCCCACGATGCATCTCAGATTAGGGATGTCGATCTGAGATCGATTAATTGAAGAATCGATTTTATAACAACTACAAGAGGTGAAAAAAAATTAAATCAGTACTCCGTTACCCCCTACGCTGCGACTCGAGATTCCGATACAAAATCGATTAATTGAACAAATGATGTTTTGAAATCGATTTTATATATTTTAAATAAATTTTAATTGGTCTAGAAAGTCGATATCAGATTTAAGGGAAAAATTGATAAACAAATTAATCGTTTATTTTTTTGTCGATCAAATTTTTCATCGACAACTTAAAGAAGAGAGGTAGCCGCTAGATTCAGAGGGTTCAAATTTGACCACAGTTGCGCAAGTTAGGGGTGGATTATATTATAACAGTAGCAAAATACGGACAAATAAAACAAGATAATTTATTTTTTCGCCTACATAAACATTCCCAGAGAATAATATAGTTAAAAAATCTAGGATTTCTCCTAGTTGTATACTTTCTTGGACAAATTTTTCAGACTTCGACATTAATCGATATATTTGGTCAGCATACACATCACTATCTTAGACCACAGAGTACCTTTTATAGCCTAGACTAGACTCTAGACTCTAGAGTAATGGTCGTTTGCACGTCCATGCTATTAAATCTATCTTGCGTTGCACTTCTAGTCAAAATACGAGTACCTTTGTTCGATCTCACCCTATAATCCGAACATTTTCGGAGTACACGTTTTACTTTACAAAGTTTTTAGGCAAATACTCATTCTTATTTAACGACTTACCTATATTCCGTAAATTTTCGGAGTACACGTTTACCTTATAAAATATTCACTTATTTACGCTTTCTTATTTCACTACTTATGTACGATTATTTAAATAAATAAAGATTATTTAGATTAATTTGAACACACCTTATTTGCCCTACAAATATATACTCTGATCCCAGGTCTACTGGAAGAAATTTCAGTTTGAAATAAGTAATCCTTATTCTATTTTTGGTAACGTCTTTTTTCATTATGACGTTTACAAATACTTTTAAAATTAAAATAAATAGATAAATAAAGATTATGCGACATAGACATACGTTTTTATACGTACAGTTTTGTCTAATTTCAGTAGTGTTAAGCGTTGCTGTATTGTTATTTGCAGGGTGTTAGAGAGATATTTATCCGAGGCGTTCCAACTTAGTCCTCAGGAGTAGCAACGCGTCGGTGGCCAACCTCAGGTAAAACTCTGATCTTATCTGCGGTTGATCACGGATGTCCACGGACTTTAGGAGTCATTTGCCATTAGGAGGACAGGATTTCTACCTTAATCTAATAAAAAAAAATCCTAAAGAAATGTTACGAGGTTTAGGGTGACCATAATTGGATTGGTGGTCGTCGTAAAATCATATCCGACCAATTAAAATTGTATTAAAACGTTGTACGCTTGGAAGCATTTACTAATTGCCTGGGTAACATGTCAACTTTGGGAATAAGATAAATGTATAGGGCATTGACATTATATTTATGGGATTTGGAATACATGGCATGCGTTTGGAATACATGGATCCCCTGAAATATTAATTTTATTTTAAGTTAATTATTTAGATTTTAGATACATATGTAACTTAATATTCTGTGAATATTTCAAGAGTCTACCTGTTGTTGTTATTAATATCGAACAAAAAAATCACGTTAATTCTATGGCAGCCTACCTAATTTTTTAATTTATTCTAATAAAAAATACATGTTATATATTAATTACACTGATATATATACTTAATTTGTGGTGTAGTGAGGGAAACATGGACATTCCGACAGACCGATGACCTGGAGAAGACAGCGGGAAACCGTTGGATTGTGAAGGCACAGGACCGGTTGAATTGACGCCGTTTAGGGATGGCTTATGTGCAGCAGTGGACCACAAAAGGCTGATGGATGGATGGAGGGAGATAAGCATATATAGGGCGTTCTAACTTAGTCCTCAGAGTAGCAACGCACCTGTGGGTTACCTAAGGTAAAACTTTTCCAGGTGGTAGAACCAATGTAGTTCGACCGGGGTAGTATTAACGCCATACTTATTTCTAGCGTAAAGCAGTTCGTGCGTTTCGGTGGAAGGATGTGGTTGCCGGCTCACTTATATATGAGGCGAAAATCTTAATCTTCGGGAGTAGAAACGCATCTGTGATCGACTCCAGATAGAACCCCTGTTCTATATGAAGTTGCTCACAGGTGTCCATGGGTGGCAGTAATCACTTACCATCATGGGGGCTGCATGCTCGTTTGTTACTTCATTCTTATAAAAATCTGTTATGTTATCTGGAGTTGACTAAAGATTATATCGTTATATCGTCTGGACTGCATGTCCGACTATATTATACATATGAACAACAATAGCAACAAAAAATAATATAAAATTTAATAATATATTGTATATTTTTTATGAGTATTGAAAAGATTTTTGCTTAGTAAAAATGTATCATACAAAAATTCTTACTCATACTTACACTTACTCTAAGGCAAATGGCAGATCCACTATTGAACATTTTAAAAATCGTAGTAGTACATTTATGTCTGACTTCTTGGGAGAAACTCTAAGATGGACGGTACTATTGTACTTACTTACTTGTTGTTACTGTTTTATTAAACAGGATTGTTATTTGGTAGTTAGATATCGGGGTAATTAGATAACTTTTAGGTATTTCGTTCAGGGTCCAGCGGAACCTTCAGCAACCCTAAACTAACGCAGCTACTTGTAATTTAAAGTTTCAATAAGCTCTAAGATGTTTCAGAACTTCTATGATTATCTTCGAAACGAGGCGGGTACAAGAATTTTAATACTTCATTAGTTTTAATGTAACTTCTAACTTCGCAAGGAGTGTTATCCTTCATGCCTTATTCATGAGAATGAAGTGAAAAACTTACGCAAAGAAAGTTCCGCTGAAGTTTCTACATAGATTACATACTTTGCCGGATTCTCTAAGACTCTGTGTTTGAGACAAAAAGCTTTAAGTGGTGTTTTATTTAATAGAACCTTGATATTGTTGTCGCATACAGATCAACTTCATGTAAGAAGTAGTTTTTCTTAGTTTCTCGATTTCCTATTTCTCGGTTATGTTGCTAGTCGGTTATGTTGTTCCTCTTCACACATTTGAGAGCGTGGTAAAAGTAGTAATATAATTTAAAAATATTAAAACAAAAAACCGGACTGCTTGAAATGTTTTTTTTTTCTTAATAATATTAATTAATTTATTACATTTATTTTAACTATTCATGTTTTCCAGAAAATAGTCAAGTAAAGGTATATAAATATATTTAGAATTATATATTTACTAGCTTCCGTTTGATACTCATATAACTGTGATAATAAAAAAATCGTTGCTCCCCCCCTCTTTTTCTTTATATGCAGGCGCCATTTTTAAAAATTATATAGCCTGTGTCACTTCTGAAACTGATACGACTCTTATGATATTTCATATGTCACAATCCGTTAAGCTGTTTAGGCTGCAGTGCCAAAGAAATGGACATACATACAAACAAACATATATACATACATACGCTCGAAAAATATTAACGCAGTAGGGTAATAAGTAGTGACCCTTCAAATTCAGTATGTGGTACAATAGAATTTGAAGGGTAGTTTTTTGGCAGTGCGGTCAACTTTCAACCGCAATGAGATAAACCTTTAGATCTTCCTTTTACTTATATATTTTTATAAAATCGTGGAAGGAGTATAAAAAAATTAAAAGTGGAAAAAGTTCTGGTAAGTTTCGTGTATTCCTCCCATTTCAAATAGGATTTGAATTATATCGCAAGTCAAAGGAAGGTGACGCAATGAAATGAAATGTTTTTATTTTGCGGAGGCCTACGCGGACATCTAAAATTGTAAGTTACAATATTTCTTCTTACAATACCACCGGATCGGAACACGACTTCAATTGAGAAGATAAACGCTTCAGATATTTAAATATCTGAAGCGTTTATCTTCTCAATAGCAGCACTCAATACCGCTTATGAAAGAAGGCAGAAATGGATGACTCTGATGTTATACCTGGTACATAAAGTAAAGAATCACATAATTATTTTAGTGATTCGGCGAATGCCTCAAGCGCTAAGCATTTCGTAGCTAATGTAATTTTTCGTAGCACTGTAGATAAGTGTAGCGCTCGTAGAACACATTGTAAGCAAATAAAATTATACTCGCGTACCTTATTCAACTTTGTCATAAATTGGTTCAAAATAACATCAAGATGAAATCAGAGTGGATATTTTGGCCTTTAAACAAAGGAAAATTAAACGAAAATTAGTCTTACAACGTGGTAATATCAAATTACGCCTGTGATATTGAATTTCATGCGTGTGGGTTTCCACTGAGAGCAATACCGCCGTCTTCATACAGATTAATATTTCATTTTATAAATGAGTACGTGTCTTTCTTATAATAACTAGTTTTTGCATGCGACTTCGTTCTCTTGGGGAATTGGGTATGTACCTACTAAATGTATATTTTTTATTAGTTTGTGGCCCGTGGCTCCACAGCTATGGCCACGTCTACTACGGTAAGGATTATCCTGTGTGTTTATTGGAAACATTATCTATCTGTGTACTAAGATTAGTAAGATATTATTTTTTGTGTTTGGGATATTTGACACAGATGTTCAATCTGAGAGCCATCATGAATGCAGCTTAATATGCTATAAAGATATATAAGAAAAAACCAATGTTACCACTGTTGTTACCACTTTCAAAGGAATGTATAACTTTTTAATATGTTGTTATCTTTTCTTCTAATTGTTGGGATATTAAGAAAATATATTTCTAGCGCGATTTCCAGATTATGGCAGCAAAGAAACTATGTGACTTAAAAAAATCAGTCGAATTGAAAATCTCCTCCGTTTTTGAAACCGGTTGAAAAAACGTGAGAATCAGTAAAAATAACAGCTCATAAGAATCGGAATACAAATGATTGTAATAAACCTATTAAAATAACACAGACGTAATTTTTAACTCAAACACGTACCTTTGATTAGAAAATGAAGGAAACGTGAAAACAACCAACGATGCACCATATCGAGATTCTGGAATAATGAAAAATGTATGAATGCTGGCAGCGATAGCCGAACTAGATGGGTTGAGGCACCGGCTCTCAATCCTGATTACTTTTAAATTACAAGGCTAAAAAACAAAACAAATGTTTATTTGTGGCATGAAGTAAGAAAATGTTAAAGCTATCTGATGATAAGATGAAATGAGATGAAATGAAATATATTTATTCATAAACAAGAGATATCATAACGAGAGATTCGTACATAATTTGTTGTTGGGACATCCTTTTAAGTATACATATACCTGTGCTAGGATGCCTCTATCGCTTATAGTTAGTCACTTCAGATCAGTTTACAGTTTACTATCCCTTAGTAGTTCGAGGTTAGTTGAAATGTCTCGTGTAATGTGAATTTTACGATATCCTTCAAGCCACATCAATCTATGGAAAAATTGTAAGCAATTTCTGCTTAAATTTATGAAAACACAAACACTATTAAAATATCGCAGACTAAATTGTTGTCATGTAAAAAATATACAGGAAAAGTTTGAGCAACGCTTGTACACAGAGTGGCAAATGGCAGCCCATTTTAAAAATGCAAATGAAAGAACCAGATGCTAACGCCGGGAGAGCATCACCTGTCGTGGCCCCAAATCCAATAGCTGTCGATCCGTGAAAAACAAGGATTGAGATCAAGTCCACTGAATCTTTTACGGAGATTAGGAAGTTTTTTAATCTACTGCTGAAAGAGTGAGAATTACACGATTTGACTTCGTATTCGCAGATTGTTATATAAATACTTAATCCTTATTTAACTTTTTTAGGGATGAATTGTCATAAAATCGCTTCTTAGTGGGTATCTCATTAAATAAACCTTTTCATCAAGTTTTATGTTTTAGCCCTACAAATTCAGGCATTGTGATGTTTAGGCTAAATGACTATGCTTTCGTTTTCTATACTAATATTATAAAGCAGTAGAGTTAGAGAAAAAATATTTTTGTGTTGAACAGTAAATTAATCGTGGAAAGCTTTAGGCCACGCTATGTTTGTTTATTTTTAATAGATTGTTCTCTAATAAACGCGGGTAAAACTGCGTGGCACAGCTTGTATAATATAAAGATTGTAAAAAAGTGCCGTTTCACCATATATCACGATCCATGGATGGATCGGAATATCGGTAAACAAAGGCAAAGGAATTAAGACCGCGTATCGTGATTGATCACAGGTGGCCAAGGTTGGCAGCGACCACTTACGTCACGTAGATTGTATGTTTGATTTATATTTCCATAATACAAGATACGGATATCAGGTACTTATTCTCCGACTATATCAGGAGGAGGGAAATGTTTTCGGAGAGTATGAATGTATGTTTGGCACGCGCTGCAGCCCAAACGACTTGACGGATTGTGTCAAATTACATAACATTATATAAGTTTTAAAAATGGCCCCTTTAAATAAGGGAAAAGGTTCCTTACCTTTTCCCTTATTTAAAGGGGCCACGATTTTTTATTATCACGGCAGAATGAGTATCAGATTAAAGGTAGTAAATAAACTATTCTAAAAATATATATTGTAATACTTTTACTTGACTATTTACTCGTACATGAAAAATCGTATAAAGTGTTAAATTAAATGTATCATTATGAAAAAAAGAATATTAATAAGTTGCGTTATTGTTTTAATAGTGTTTACAATATTACTAGTTGGTTATAATTATTTTTGGATTGTACGTCATAATACAAGATACCGATATCAGGTACCTATTTTGTTTAAAAATGTTTTCTCAGTAAGTGAATTGTAAATTATTTATGGGAAACAAAGATCTTAAACCATAAAGCATAGATTTATAGAAAACAGCTGGCATAATTTTAATCAACAACACTTAATTTTTACTTACCCTGAAACTTCTTATAGTAGACTACTTTGTAGGAATGGAAGATTCTATTATTTCGCTTTTAGCAAAATTAACAGTTACGTTTTATGTTATAGTTTTCTTTCCAGATATTAATTTTTATTGCAACCCAAGTAAGGATTGCAAGTAACTAAATGTTACTTGCGACGTATTATTTTACCAAAAAATAAACATTTAACCAATCCTTATTTATCACTTAGGTTCGAAGTATGAAAAAAAAAATTCAAGCGGATGTTTAAATCCTAAATCTAACTAATCGTCATGATTTAAACTTTACTAGTTTAGGGTCAGCAATGATTAGTAAGAAGTGAGTATGTGTATGTCTGTATGTTTGGTTTTTATGTATGTCCATTTCTTGGGCACGCGGTACAGATCGAGCGGCTTTACAGATTTTGATATATAACGTTTCGTTAGAATTGTCAGTTTGCACTTACATGTAGGTTATATCATTTAAAAAAAACGACCGCTTGTATATATAAGTAGACGAATATATACCAATATTTTAACATTTCTATATTACTATTCAAATACAAACTCATAAAAAGTGTTTAAAATTTACTATATTATTAAATAAATGTGTTATAAAAAGATAATCCCGACTGATTTCAGTTTTAACAGTTGGGTCTCTTGTTTTCATAATTATTTCTCGTTACATTTATCTTTTAAACTAATGTCCGTAGTAATATTCATGAAATAACCAGTCGCAACCAAATTCGGTTTGAATAGAGAGCATTCAGGTTTATACCAAATAACGGTTAGGCGGGCGGCCGCGGAAATGAAGGCTCCAAGCGTCTTCCGGCCGCCATGCTGCCTTCACAGCACTTGTAAGCTCTATAGAAAATTATAAAGCTTTGATTTCTGTTTGAGAGATCACAGCACCTTTATTTTAAGGTTCAGGTAAAATTTTATTCGTCGTTTTAATTGTTTTTGTTGTTTTCCTTTGAGTCAGAATTTCACGATTCAAGTATGGTAATGGTATGAATTTTAAAGTAAATAAGACTCATGAGAGGCGATTATCAAGTACTCCAGACTTTGGGAATATCGGGTTTAATTACAAATAATGCAGATTAGATCAACCTTTTTATACTCATAGCCCCACACCAGGATTTTCTCCTGTGTCGTGGGTGCCATGGACACACACATACACCCAGATCCAGTACGGAAATTGAAATTAAAAATTCAGGTGTCTGTCTGGCCAGGGATCGAACACGGAACCTACGGCGCGTCAGACCGGCATGCCGAGCCCTCCGCCACGCGGGTCATCACCTAACCTAACCTAACCATAACCATAAGACGTAAAAGAAATAGATTTTTTTTTTTTAACTATCTTACTGTGAAACGAACCTAAGCCTTTGCATACGTATGTATATTTGTCTACTTACGGTAATTGTTTTACCTAAAATTGATACTTCCAGTATTTCCTTATATCGATCCGACTTTCTAACTACCCTGTGAAAGTTACTTGCAAGGCTCCCGCATTAATAGGGGTGTTTGTTTGCGTTTGATTGAGTTGGTGGTTAAGAGTTCACTCACGTGGTTCCTTGGGTTAGTTTGCCTATGGACGTAAGCCGCGTATTTTAAGGCTCGACATACATATATACATATCACTACTATTAACAGATTCCCTAGGAGTCCAGGTGTTAGAACCGCCGACTCTTGACAACCCTTTGAGTACTTAATTTTAAGATTTTTGTTTCCTATTTTTAAGATTTTTGTAAAAATAATAGTTTAAATAAATTTTTATATATTACTACCTATGCCACGCTGTTTCACCCGCTACTACATAAGAAAGAACAAACAAACATATATGTTATAGTTATAACCTATAGCATTCCTCAATAAATGTACTATTTAACACAAAATGAATTTTTAAATTTCAACCAGTAGTTCCTGAGATTAGCGCGTTCAACCAAACAAACTCCACTGTTTTATAATATTAGTATAGAAGTATAGATTTATCTTACATGTACATTATATTCATTTACAGTGTTTTTAGGTCGCTTACATTATGAATGTTTTCGATAACAATTAATTTATTATAGCAGCAATAAAATAAATAGTTAATTGGAAGAAAAGTTAGAGGTTGGGATTGAACAGAAGTTTTACATGAAGCTGATCACAGATGCGTTTTAGGGGATTAAAATATCGAGTCCGTCGGCATCCACGCCCCTTTTTCTGAACACTAGAACTTCAAGAAATATGCATGAGAGTGGTATCGTTCCAGTCGAATCATGCTTGTTCTACCACTAGTAGCCACCAAGCATAAGATAAGCAAGCTTAATTGTTGTAACATTATTAAAAAAGTCTTCATAGGTTCCTCTTGTCCCTCCCATCCACATTGGAGATCAAAAAGTCGTTTAGGTGTTATATAAATGCTTATACAAGTGTTTGACCTCCAGTTTCAAGTTCGATAGGGGACGTACCACCGCTACACTTATTTCTAACGTGAAGCGACTTGTGTTTCAGCGGAAGAGTGTGGTTACTGTCTTAGTTATATGTATAGTAGGCGACCATCCTAGTCCTTGGAACTTGCTTACAGATAGTCGACAGTAACCACCTACTATCAGGTGGACTGCATTCTTTGCTACTTCAGACTGATATAAAGATAAAGTAAAAATAATATTAACAATTTTGTACCAAAAAATCTTTATATTACATATAGGTTATAATAAAGTCTAGACAGATTATTAAATTAGTTTTCTTTTCTATAACTACAACGGGGGAATTCCAATATTGTAGTACAGATTGATTGTTTCTGATATCGTGAAAATTAATCAAAATTGAAAAATTACTGGCTAAAATAAATAATATAAAGAAGAGTGTAATACAAGAACTTTAAATATTAATTAAAAATTATTGAATGCTATATAAACAATACAAAACATAGAATATATAAATACAATTACAATGACTTTAAAAAATTATTAAAAAAAAAAGTTTTATTCTAATTGTAATATTTAACATACAATTACTTTTAATAAAAAAATATATCTATTTTTGTTAGACATTATCACTTAATTAATTTCAAAACGGGGAAGAATATCTAAGTATTTTTCCTGTATTAACAATTTAGAGGGAAAATTATTTAAGATTTAGAAAAATAATCACAAAATATTTCGTACCGGAAGACAAAACGGGCAATGTGAAAAATGCCAAAAATTGTGTCAGAATTTACGTTAGACCACTCTCGTTTCGTATTTAAAATTATTCGACGCACCCTCTCCTTTAATTAAGATTTAATCAACTGACCTATTTAGTATAAAGTCAGAATTCCAAAATAGGGGAAAATTCTTGGAGAACGTCCGAGAGGGTACATCCAAATATATATATTTTGTCAGCCTTAATTATTTGGACGTTTAGACGAATTTATTTCCTGCTTTAATGGAGTATATTAATAAATCTTGTCAGGTCTGACTTGCTATTCTGCTGACCCCTCTATATTTCAAACGAATTGTTATTTGGAGGGAATACCTATTGTATACAACCAGTAAACAAGAAAACATATTCTTGTTTAGCTTAAGTAACACTATGTTGAATTTCGCTAAACATTGTTTATTAAAAGCCGATGTTTTTGCATAATAACATTGACATTGTTCTAGTCAAAAATATTTAATTTTAATATAATAATTATTTTTTATGACAATGATTAACAATAAAACAATTAATTATTAAACGTGGAATTTTATGCGCCATATAAAGGAGAAAAAGATTCTCGGGTATTTTTATTTGTGAACAGAATCGACTATAGTACAGGATCCCTAGTATAGTTTTCATCATCTATTACTAACAAGCTGATTTTTCGTGAGTATCTTCCTTTCGA
>DWNE01008965.1:0-11201 GCA_018249875.1 Cecropterus toxeus | reverse complement strand
ATTCGTCTTTGTGTGTCCATGGCACCCACGACACAGGAAAAAATCCTAGTGTGGGGTTATGAGTGTAGAAAGCGTGTTTGTTTATTATCTCTAAACATCTCATAAAACTTTTATAAAAAAACGCCGTAGCGAGTTCAAGCATTAAAAGGTGAGGTAATCCATCAGTCGGATTTTAAAAGGCCATGCAGACATATGTTTCCCCTTGTGGCGTTTTTGCTAATAGTCACCGCACTTGGTGTGTGTGTTGGTGACCAAAGTGTTTCCGTACCCCCTGTGACCTCAGGAGGTAATAATGTGACCACATCCTGAGGTAACAGGGGGTACGGAAACACTCTGCTGCTAATCTCCTAATTTTCGTACCTTAGTCCTACTGTAGTTTGTGTAAGACATATAGTAATATAAGCTAGGTTAAGTAATGTATTAGACAGTTATAATAAAGCATTCAGTTAGAACACACGCCTTTTAATCGAACCAACATGTAACATCACATCACTACACTACAGCATCCACGGAAAGAGAGGTTTCTATTCAAGACCGACACCACACCGGTGCCATCTCAGCACCATGATGATGATAATAATAAAAATAGCCGTCACGGGAAGCCTAGCAGATGTGAAACATCGTGTGCATAAAAGTAATATGCAAGACAAGATTACCACAGGAACTAGATATATAGCATAATGAAAATAACGCCATCTACGAAAAGTACCCCGCACTAAGTCGAACTAACACCGCACGCTTAGTTTATTAGTTAATCGTTTCGATCGTGCATAACAGATGGCGCTAAAATAAATAAAGGAAAAGCATCACAACGCCAAAAATCCGGTTTACCTGCGCATAAATGTTTCACATCAATAAACCATTTTAATTTTCCAACACGCCAATCAAATGAAGCTGTAGACATCCCCTAATTGTAGGGCGAGCATCTGTATTACAACAATTTATTTCTAATTTCCAATACATTATTTTGAGGGCACTTAAATAGGCCAAACGATCACCTGGCGATTACAATTTCACAATAGTAATTGTCTAATCGCTAACGACAATAATTACCGTTCTCATTAACAATTTATAAAGCGCATTCGGAATTTGTATTTTCTGGATATTCCGGTTCTGGATAAATATTTTGGTAACGGAATGATCCAATTATTTGAAACGTCACGTCTGACAATTCAAATTCATTAAGAAATTGTCGCTGTTTGGATCGGGGATCGAACCCGGAACTCTGTGTTAGAAACAAGGATTCCATATGAAATTTCGAATCAATTTTTAAAAGATACCCCACCATTTTGGCGAAAAAGCAGAGTTACATGAGATTTTTACTCACTTAAACCTCCTCGGTGGTCTCAATGTGCATAAAGGGAAACCTACCGGGATGTGCAGGTTTTTCCTCTCGATGTTTTTCTTCACCGTAAAGCAGTGATAATTAAATTCTAATACGCACATAATTTTAGAAAAATCAGTGATGCGTGCCTGGGATTCGAACCCCGGATCCTCGATTGAGAAGCCGAGTTTCAACCATTAGGCTATCACTGCTCTAAACACTTCGTACCTGCTTCAATTTACTAAAATATCTGACGTCAGTTACCTTGGTCGCAGCGTACACGGTGAGCATTGGACTGGGTATGATGGAGGATCCAGAGCCGATGTTGATCACGACTCCCTTGCCCCGCCTCACCATCCCGGGCAACACGAGAGCCGACATCTTCGTCACGGACACCACGTTCGCGCGGATCAGGTTTGTCATGGTTGTGTCCCTGGGAGAGTACAAAAAATGTTTAAAAAAAGTTTAATACTTTCTCACTCACAGCTACATATTAAGATTTTTCCTGTGTTGGAATGGAAACACATAGAGGATTACACAAACACGTCAATCTAATACAGAAAATTATAATTTATCTTACGGATATCTATCTAGCCGGGGTTTTAACACGTATTTCGGGGATAAAATAACAATTTTTGGGTAGTATAAACTGTATGAAAGGATAACAAAATAATGAAGCATTATTCCAATGACATGCTAATCTTATAAGCAAATCGAAAACAATACATATACGATATACAATCTGTGCAATACGCGAATCGAATCATTAAGCAGGTGCCACATATATATTAATACCACTATCCTCCACTGAATTAGATCGTTAGGCCGCGATAATTAACGCTAATGTTAAACACGGACACGCCTTCTGACCATTGACAGATGACTGGGCCGTCTGAATTGAGTGTTAGGTCGAGGTGGGTAATGATTGAGTGGTCATCAATGACTAATGAGTAACCACGGTTACGAAATGTTCACTGCGTCTACGTCGAACCGCGTGGCCGAACGTCACCATACCGGTCTGACACGCAGTAGGTTCCGGGTTCGGACCCCGGCCAGACAGGCATCTGAATGACGAGTTTAGATTCTGTTCGGGGTCTGGGTGTTTGTATTCGTCTTTGTGTGTCCATCGTATCCACGACACAGGAGAAACTCCTAATGTGGGACTATGAGTGTAGAAGGTGTATGGTGTTTGAAGATGTAGAGTAGACTTTTTATTTTCAGGGTTCAGTATCCAAAGGGTAAAAACGGGACCTTGCTACTAAGACTCCGCTATCCGTCTGTCCGTCTGTCTGTCACCAGGCTGGTTCTCATGAACCGTGATAGCTAGACAGTTGAAATTTTCACAGATGATATATTTCTGTTGCCGCCTATACAAAACATTACAAATACCAAATATAACAAATATTGAAGGGAGACTATCACACAACAATCGTATTTTTTTATAAAAAAAGCATGCTATGCTTGCCTGATGCCAAGTGGCACTTGGAATTAGCATGTACGTCAGCCTTTTTTTATTTATAGGAATTCTTATAGTACCAAAATTATTATATTATTTTGTATTGTTATTACAATAACGCTTAATCTTAATATTCAGAGATTTGCGATTTGTACATATTTGAGTACACACGAGGAATTCACGAATACTTACGCGCATTTCGAGGCGGAACGTGAAAATATTCGTCATCAAAATATCCGTTTGTGGTAAATATTGGCCGTGTACCGCATAGGTATAAGTTACAATTTCGAAGAAATTTATTTTTACACTCGTATCAGATTGTATTATTTGTTATACTTTGAATTGAAACATTTTAGGTCAACGCTTTGTCATCTGCGATCAAATATGTACTAGATTAAGGGTTACGGCACCAAAAATGGCAAGAGAAATATGAGCACAAATGAAATTGTGCTCTTATTTCGATTTAGTCTCGTCCAACTATAGTCAACGAGCGAACGCGTTATAATGTCTCAGTGCTCTTTTAAAAATTTTAATTTACACAATGTACAACAATAAGGTTGGCTTTCATTTAAATGCTTTTATGACATAAGCCACAATTTTTATTTCTGTATATATCGTAATATATTCTGTAGTATAGCAAACTCCTGCCATTTTTTTGAGCCGTATTTGTATGTAACGCTTAATCTAGTACATGTTTGATCGAAGTTTGTCATCCAGCTTATTATCAGATTGAAATAGCAAACAAGCATGCTGTCCACCTGATGGTAAGCGGTTACTGCCCCCATGGACAGTTGTAAGCAACTTTGTGGCAAGGGAGACACTTATGCGCGGCGTTACAACTCAGTCTACAACGGTGCATCTCTGTGGCTAACCTGAGGCACGACGGATGTTTATCTTGGGTCGATTACAGATCCATTGACCATCAGGTGGACTGCATGCTCGTTTGTGACATTCATAAAATAAAAGAAAAAAGAACTATTTATAGCAATTTTCGCAGTTACAACATTTTACTCGCAGAGAAACGAATATAAGCGATGAACAGAGTCTTCACAAATAATCCTAGTTCTATAAGTCGGCGGTAGTTCGAATGATATTTCAAATCCGTGGCACTTATTTCATACGGTGCCAATATCACACCTGGTGCCTTTGAAAAGTGTGATTTGGTGATTTCAGTTTGTTTACGCTTTGGGAACGGAGAAAATTGAATCATATGTCATGATTATGTTTTCACTTTATGAGATTATGCTTTATTAATAAAGTGCCATTTTTTCTTTGTTCTCGAGAGGAAACTTCAGTAGGTACCTACCGAGGTAGGAGCGACGCCGGATTATATGTGATTTTACAGCACTCAAACCCTCCTAGTGGCCTTTCTCGGCGGTGCTAAGAGGACTCCGGGATCTACAAAAGAACGCAACCGGAGTCCTCTGAGCGTGTGGCCCCATCAGGCTCTACCGACATAAGAGCCTGGACCCACGTCACCATCTGGTCTTGATGATCGTATGCAAACACACATGTCGCCGTCCTTCCCTGGGTCACTTGGCTGGGCAGTCCGAGCTCCCACTTTTGCCGCCCGCAACCCCGGAGCCCTTGTTACTCGCGTCCCACGAAAGGCAGGGATAAGCATAACTATATTCTGATCTATGAAATAACTAATTCTGATGCCTCCACATTTGAACCATGTAGAAATATAGCACGTTCGTTGTACGTATCATAATACATTACAATTATAAACAGTCATTCGAAATCAATTTACATAGATTACAGATAGCGCTAAGCGTATCAAAATAAAACAGACAATGAATAGTTGAAAGTTGTTTGTTTTGAATATAAAACGGATTGATCGTAGGACAAAGGTCGTATTGTGAAGCATGTTGAATAATTAATGCTATGTAAGTTTACTTTTCCACGTACCACATGTATGTTTAAATATATCTAAAAGGTTTTATTGGTAATGCATATTTTATTGCGTGAACTTCTATATCGGGAATTGAAGACATGAGGCCATTAGACTTAGTACGGGTTTAATATGTATCCTTAAAAACAGCGCTTACGTTTTCACCAGTTCATTTATTTTTTATATTTCAATCTAACCATAAGGTTGACGGGCTGCCTTACCGTAAGTAGTCAACGTCGCCTATGGACATTTGTAACCCCAGAGGGGCCGCGAATGCATCGCCGGCTTTGAAGGTGAGTAATATTTTCGCAATTTTTTTATAGAGACCCATACCATAACGCTCCCGTGTCCGTGGCAAAAAAAGCCGTGTATACCGAATTATGAAGAACTGCCAGTCTAGTTGTAGTGGATGGAACTACATACTTCAAATGAAACGGGGGAAAAGTGACGTACATTGGTACCTGCTTTGTGATAACAGGCGAAAACGTAAACAATGACTGTTTTGCGGATATGTAATAAACTCCTACTAAGTGGTCAGGAGAGACACTAAATCAACTAACATAATGTCTACGTTCTAGATTCCTATTAGTATACATGACCGACCCCAAATATACGTCCAAATATACTACTTCAGGTTCATCGGGTGCGAGTTTTTTCCTATGGATTGAAACTCTTATAAGTAGTCAGTAAAAAACCTTTCAGCTACGTCTATATATAACTCTATACGGATTAATCCTGGCGAATGCATTATACACCAATATAGGGGTTGAAGCGAGCGAAGCCAGGAACGAACATTCTTAAGGTGCACACACATTAAACGGACGATCGATCGAAGACCGATGTTTTATTAAACTGAAGTTAGGGTGCACACACATTAATCGGACGATCGATCGATGTTTTCGATTGATGATAAAACCGATAATCGAACGCCAATCGAGATTTATTATCCTGCCAGTTGATCGTTGTTATCGATCTACGAAAGGATATTCGACGTCAGATACATTTTAAAAAGCTAAAGCCACCTCACTGATTTTTAAAAATTCCTACAAACCTTTTTTATCAGTTTGAAGTTGCAAACACTTATCATCAGCCGGAATACATGGTGCTTTCCACCTGATGATAAGGGATTATTGCTGCCCGTGGATATCTTTAAGCAACTTCATATAGAACAGGGGTTCTATCTGAAGTCAATCACAGATACGTTGCTAATACCGAGAACTAATATGTTGTCTCATGAAAGTGAAGTAAAATCAAGACATTTTTTTTTAAAAACCCTATGTTTATGACAAGGTCTTACCAATCAGGCACGTCCAAGAAGTACTCGGGATAGGTGTACGAGATTCCCACATTGTTGACCAGCGTACCAATCTCCAGGTTATCAATCTTCTCGGCGATGCCATCGTAGATGTTTTCTTCACAGAAGTCCGCCTGAATTATCTTCGTACTCACCTTGTATTCTTGCTCTGGAAATATTTGTATATATTAGCTATATGCCGACATTTTGGGAAAACTTACATCTACAGACATCGAACGTGCCGCCTCACAAAAAAAATATCACATTTTACTATACAATACTTTGACAGGTGCAGCCTGTGTTTGCGAGGGTCGCACCGTTCCGGTAGGAATTTTGGTAAAGGATGATCTCCCCCCAGGCGATTTGATAACGCCTGGGGAGCGGCCGTGCTCCGACAGTCTCTGTTCGAAACTTGTATATATGCAAGATGTCGAGAAAAATACGACAGTGTGATTCAGAATACGGCGACGTCATCTCTTGATGAGCAGCGGAAGGTCGCCACATCAGCCCCTGCTCTGACCAAAGCGTGGATATAAACTGCAGTTGTGAAGTCTTCGCGTACGTACAAAAAGTTTATAAGGTACATAATGTATTGTGAAATATTAATTTGTCTGCCACGGTATGCATCTGTCACGTTCCAAGTCTGTACATATAAACGTTGACTTAGCTTTAAAAAGAATCATTTTTAATAAAAATATTACTTTCTTACTAATCCCTTTTATGTCAACTGTAGTTCAAAAAGAAAGCAAGTAGCTCCGCATTGCCTCCAAATGCATTTTTATTTACTCTCGGAATTCTCAGGTCATTTTTACCCGAGTTAACTGTTCGGAAACTAACTTTGCTAGCTTCTCGTGCCAAGTAGGTCGCCTTAGGATTGCTTTTAGCATTTTGATTATTGTTGTTAGTATACAAATGAGTCTTGGAGACGCCTTGAATATAATTGCCTTTGATATTGATTGAGTCTGAATGTGGTAGTTAATCAAAAGTAATATAGTATTCTTTTTACATTTTTCGTATGATACGTTTTCTAATTAATTAATTAATTAATTTAATATATCCATGTTATGCTAAAACTAGCTGTGCCATGCAGTTTCACCCGCGTTTATTAGAGAATAATCTATTAAAAATAAACAAACATAGCATGATGTTATAAAGCCTAAATCCGTCCTCGATAAATTTACTATTCAACACAGAAATATTTTTTTAATTCGAACCAGTATTCCTGAGATAAGTGCGTTCAACCAAACAAACTCTACTGTTTTGTAATATTAGTATAGATAATGGAAACTAAGTTTTACCTGCATTAAAAAAATCAAAAAAAAAAGTTATAATTAACAGTTAAGTTACCCCTTGTAATTGTAACATTTCTTTTTTTGGATTAGATGCATTTTAATGAAATTAAAACAATGTAGTACTTACTTTATTAAATTGTTTTAAATTGCCTTAAATCAAAGGTACTAAACCTTTGATTTAAGGCAATTTAAAACATTAAATGAATCGATCAGAAAATTTATACGTATATGTCTATTATTATATATTTTCATCTTCTATATTGTGTCATAAAAGCAAGAAAGATTATGTTCATGAATTAAAACGTCAAATATCAAACTTACCAATTTCTGCGGCAGTGGCTTTCAACTTCTCTAAGCTTCGACTGACTAGAATAATGTCACAGCCTCGCGCAGCTAACTGCAACAAAACATAAATATTTAGGAATCAAATGACACTTGCTTATTTAAATTAAGCGGAAAACACGCTTTCTACAGCATAGCACGCTTTCATAGCCCCACAGTAAGATTTTCTCCTGTGTCGTGGGTGGCATGGACACACGAAGACGAATACACAAACGCCCAGACCGAGAACAGAAATCTCAACTCATTATTCCCATATCTGGCCGGCGATCGAACCCGGGACCCACTGCGTATGACCGGTATGGTGACCGCTCCGCCACGCGGGTCGTCAAAGCGGGTCGTGCACAGGATGATTCATTAGATTTTTTTCTGGGGTTCAATCTGGATGGACATATTTCTCCTGAAGTCTATCAAAAGAATTCGTAATAATTGACGTATAGAAACAAATTTAGATTTAATACTTTGATTTAGAATTAAGGTTTTGCTGACAACATCTTTGCCTATTAATTGGATTGTAATGGATTCATCTGACGCCTTTAAACACATAATACTAAGACGAATACACACAGCATTGATCAAACATAGTATTCTGTTTATTCTCTCAATATCTACTTTGCACACGAGAGATTGTAAGTTTGCAAACGCTGAGAGGAATCATGGAAATACTCGGGCGATCGTCTCAAGTTAAATATTGATATTTATTTGTACGAAGTATCGCTTCGTGTTTAGATTTCGGAGCGATTGTTTTACAAATTGTTTCTGATTAATATGATATTGATATGCAGAATGTATGTGTTCTGTTTAATCATTGTAAAATAAGTAAAAAGTACCAAGATGTAAAGTTAAAACGTTTTGACGTGATAACATAAATCGATGAACACAGGCTGCACGCACGAAAAAGTGTCACGCTCCGCCTGAGCCTTAGCGAACGAGCGAGAGCGCGGAAATATTCAAAATAAAGTGTAACTAAACGAAAAAAATTTTTTTTTCAATTCACTTGTTATGTATCACCTTGTAATTGTGGTAAATTGTGGTTCATATTGATTCAAAAGGTTATGTAAGATCTTTTCACAAGCTTTGATTTGTTTAAATTCCTTGTTATTTCATATTTTGTATACGAAAGTAAATTCTCCCAACTAAATTTTGTACCCGTTAACCTCTTCCAAATAAGCTGATATTTTGCATATAATATATGTTTGGTTTGGGTGTAAATATGATATCATTTTAACTCTATTAGGGCGGCATCCCAAAATGGGGGACCTATTTTTTTATGGACCTTCAGGATAGAAGTATCAAATGAAAGATTTTTCAAAGAAAAGAAAAACGAAACTTGTTTTAATGGACGCTTAGAAACAAATTTTTTCAAATATATAACTTTTTAAAATATTTTTATGACTCCAATTATCTAAGAAAACGAACCATGTGAATAATTATATAATTTTGTAACATTTCGTGTGGATTTAATTTTAAAAGATGTAAATTAAAACATATTTTCATATTTTTCATTTTTATAAGTTTTCATGTAAAATATTTTCTAAAAAATAAACTGGAGTGCGAACAGACCTCCACCGATAGTGAGTATGGACCCTTAATTTAAATTTGCAAAATTACGTTTACATTAGCAAAAGCAGGCTCAAAAATTTGGATTCAATATTAGCTAACGAGATACGAAATTTTGCATTTCGGTTAACGCAAACATTTGCGATACACAATTTTCAATGCGGAATTACGAGCATATATGTTTATGCGCCGGTTGAGATTGTTCGACGTTTTATCTTTGTATACCTAAATTCTACATACAAGTAGAAAGTATTACAATCAGTCGACCTATAGCAGTGTTTCCCAAAGTGGGGACCACGCTCCACTGGGGGACAATTTGGTATTTAACTAATGTTTTTCGAACATGACCTTCCTGTCGCAATCGGATAAAAAACATATAAGGAGGGGCATAAAAAATTTAATAATGTTACAGTGAGGCAAGGCCTAAAAAAGGTTGGGAATCACTGATCTACAGTAACCTTAGTACGAGTGTATTTCGTTTCCTGAAAATAATCATTGTTTATATTCCAACCATTATTGTAAAGGTGGAACTAGTGTAGTTCGAGCTATCACAGTCATCGGGAGTAGTAACGCATCTGTGATCGACATCAGATAGAACCCCTGTTCTATATGAAGTTGCTTACAGATGATGTCCATGGCCGGCAGTAACGACTTACCATCATGTGGACTGCATGCTCGTTTGCTACTTCATTCTTATGAAAACAAGTTTACAAGGCCTTTTTATGAAGAAGGTATTTATTTTTAAGCTGCGGTTTCCTATACATATAAAAATATCCACTTTACAGACACATACTCATATTGTGTACTATGGACATGCGTCATTCAATATGAAAACTACATTATTTACTTTTTATGAAGTGTTGGCTCAGTTAAGAGTAATGTGCGAAGTCGTGAAAAAATAATTGCAATGTAAATGAACGATTTGTCGCATTTGTTAGTGATGTTTCTTTATTTATTTGTTGTTTGAATAGGTAATGAAAATTTATTATCGCCTATTTAACGATCGAGGTTATTGACGTATTTCCGATTACGTGATATAAGTACTTAGCTGCTAAACACGCTGCTAAAATAGACTACTAATCTATAACGGACACCATATTTTTGAAGTGAAACTTCCTTATAACATTGACGGGTATAATGCGTGCTTGTTTATAGCAAACGAGAAACGAGAAACCGATAGTTAGTAGACAGGTATTGTCCAGTAACTATCGGGTATAATGCGACAAATGAACATTAGTAATCAAACCTAGATAAGAGTAGACAGATTAGTCTTATATGAAGTTGGCCACAGATGCGTCGCTACCCCTGAGCACTAAATTGGTATCTTCCAGATAAGTACGAGTATGTCTATGTTTTATCAACATTTAACACCCGCCCCCCCTCTCCCCTTTGTGATACATGGTGAGGTTATTAGCGTAACCCTTTCGCTCAACCAAAATCGCGTATAATTATTTTTAAAGTACCTATAAATAATCTCATTTTTTTTAATTAATTCTTAAATACTTATACGTATAAAGTATAATCTAATTATATTCTACTAAATTTAGAGTCAAAATAAAAAAGTCTAAACAGAGTACTAGTACACGAACATATTTGAATGTACAACTTTGTTACAGTTCGGTTTAGGATTCGAAAACATAAACACGCACACAGATACACACATGATACCTTACTACACCTCTCTCCCCCCTTGTGATAATTTGTGATTTTTTCCGAACCCTCCCCCCTTTCCAGCCTCACTTGATTGATTAATGGACGGCCCCTTACCACATCTTCCAATTCGCTTCCAGAGCGCTTTAAACTGGTCTTATTAAGCAGATGCAAAACTGTTTTAAACACTCCATGAGAAAAGAGGTATTGGATACATATTAGCTAAATATATACATAGTACAGGAAGTAGAATACGGCTACGGTATCTTCTGCCGGTCGTAAGAGGCGACTAAAAAGGCTTCTGGGATTGCGGGTGGCTAGAGTGGGAGCTCGAACCGCCTAGCTAGCAACCCTGAGAAGGAAAGCGGCATTATGTGGCTGCATGTCGCCGT
>DWNE01008964.1:0-11201 GCA_018249875.1 Cecropterus toxeus | reverse complement strand
GCCGAAGAGTGATTAGCTCTTTGGTAAAGATATATATCTTTTCTATCACTCACTCGCGAGCTACACAAGTCTAGTCACGCGGGTCGACCATACCATACTCATGGATAGTGACGGTACCGCCACACCTACCTATTATAACGGATCGCTCACAAGTGGATCGAGAATGTCAGTTTGCTTTTACTCTTTTATGTCCCGTGATTTACAATACTAGTAGGGTTGCCGCCATTTTTTTTTACTGTAAAAGGAAGAAAAGTATGTGGTTTCAAAATAAAATACAATTTATGTTTTTCCTTAGATTTTTAACCCGAGACTACTAAAACAAAGGAATCTAGATAGTTTTCGACACTTATGTTTTTGCAATTTGACGAGCAAAAAGTAATTCTACCGCTTTCTAAATTGGGTGGCTATAGAAAACTCGCAATAGTAAATTATTTTCGGGTACTTTATTTTTCTCATATATTATGTAATGCAATTAACCCAAATAAAGTACAAAACTTTATTGTAAAGAACGGGTGACTCGGGAAATTTGAGTCTTAGTGCCACATCAACAAATAACGCTACGACCGTATAATCAACACGATGTTGAAATCAATGCTAACCCTACGAATAAACAATAATATTATGTGAAAATTAATTATCATTCAAGTCGTTTAAATACAAAAAAATTGCCGTAATGGAACTCCTGGTAGATGTGAAACATCGTGTTGCATAAAAGACAACACTAACTAATAACTAAATACATATATTCCATAATGAAAAAGTTAAATATATTTTTTTACACAAAATGATGACTACTTGATAAGTATTTATTTTCATTAAATGCAAAAAATGAATATAAATTTCAAGTATAAATATGCGTATAGTCTATATGTAGTAGTGTGTAAGGCGTGGCGAACCCGTCGCCACGGTAAGCCTTGCCACGCCAACAATAAGGTTTACCTACGCCTCACATCAAAAATATATAAGGATAGTATTCTCATTGTGTTGGTCTACTTTGTTTAATGTACATATGTATATCGACAGTGTTCGCAATGTGGTCTAGTTTAGTGCTCTAGTAAAAGTATAAACAAAACGATGCTTGTGGTTGACTTTAAGTAGAACTCCTATTGGAGTAGGTTATGACTGTCTATAGAAGTAGAGATTTTCTAACGTAAATTTGTCTCAGGGGTAGCAGGCATCAGTGATGGACTTCAGATAACTCTTATCTTATCTTCTGCTTATAAATGGGTTGCTGTTGCCTCTTACGACCGGATAAATTTGTTTTTTTTTTTTTAAATAATATGAAAGTAGCTAAGGAGCATGCGCTCCATCTAATGCTAAGTTGCTACTCCCGCCCATAGAAATCTGTAATCAACTCCAGGATAGAACACGTGCCTGCTGTCAGCCACAAATCCGTTACTACCCCTTAACACTAAGATGGAATGTCTCGGATTAGTATTTCTTCCTTAGCTTACCTCCTGCTGTAGGCGTTTGTGCTTCTGGAGTCCAACCACAAAGAGTACCACATTTTCATGCTTTCATTGTTACAATATTAAACTTAAGTTAGTTAAACTGTTCTATGAATTAACTTGCTGTGTCACGCAGTTTCACCCGTTACTACGATACAATACATAAGAGAAAAACAAACCAACAAACAAACTTAGCGTAATGTTATATAGCTTTCAACCTCTTTTAATAAATGGACTATTCGACACAAAAATATTTTTTAATTCGAAGCGGTAGTTCTTAAGATTAGCGCGTTCAACCAAACAAACTCTTCAGCTTTATAATATTAGTATAGATAATGTACATTCTTTAGTCAATTTAGTGTCGCATAAAACTTAGTACATACGCCTATCTGTACTAACTTTCGGATTTTAATGTGGGGAGCTCCATATATGGCCAGATGTGTATATCGTACTATTGTAGCTAAACCTACTGCGTTTCCAATTAAGGCTCTGTTACTATCTGTTCGCTATCGCTACTGAAGTAGGCAGTCTGTGCGCGACTTTACATTGCGTTGCACGCGCGTAAAAAAATAATTGTAAATGCGCGCCAAAAACTGTCAATTTAACATTCGTTCTTTATTTAAAGTGATTTAGACACTGTTTATTATTTTGTATCTATATTTAAAGTAAAATTAGGAACTAAAAAGCATATGTTATCTGTTAAAATAGTGTTGAGTGTAGTGTTGTGGTTTAGTGTTTGTTCAATATTTATAAGGTTACACCAAAATTATTTATGATGCCATTTTGCATAAATCTGCTAATGAGTTTCTATTTAACAATTATGTCACATATGAGCTAAACTTCGCAGTTTGGTGATGAATGTTAAACTTGCAAATTTACAAATTTCTACACCTTGTGTGTGACATGCGGAATAAAAATGTAACTAACTTGGAAAGTCGTATTCTGAGCACGGAGTTTTGAAATTTTAAATGTTCGTAATTTTTCGCAATTATTGTATATTTTTTCTTTGATACATCGAAACAGACAATGAAATTTTAACGTAAAGTACCTTCGTTTACTTTTTTGAAATGTTAAATATTTGTTAATTTGCAAGTTAATTGTATATTTTGAAAATAGAAACTGAAACTTTATAATTGCTAAAGTAAAGTAAATTAAAGTTTTATTTTTCAAAAAGGCCCATATTTCAAAAATGTTTAACTGACGAATTAACGAATTATCCTTAGAACGAAGTCAGAAGGAATTCATTTGTTAACAATAATAAAGTCATGGAGAAATTCACATTAAAACCATTTTGTTTCAAAAACAATGAAAATTGAAGGGTAAATATGTATATATATAGAGTACATAATAATGTTATCTAAGTAAGCCAATATTAAATGATTAAGAAAACGAATTTCTTAATTATTAATGCTAAATTAACTTAACCGTAATCAGTAATAACTCTTAACTTAGAGCCCAGTTCCATTGAAGCGTTATCAACTAAAAGCTACGAGCTATGTTGTAGCTATGTTGTAGCTTAAGAAGAGCTTACAATTTGATTGTTAAGATTAGACAATAAAAAAGCCAATTATGACGTTATAAAGTAATCACTTAATGACGTAAGGCGATTTATCATTTCTCTCTCCTCTCCTGGTGATGTCCAAACAACTTAGCTCGTAAGATTGGTCAAAACTAGGAGAGGTACTTGTTTTGTTATACGCTTTCTTGCTATCGAAATTAAACCGTGACTCTCCTACGTGAAATTGAATAAAATTTTATCCCCCCCCCCCCCCCCCAACACCCCAAACCCAAAAAACCCCCATTTTATAAAAAACTAAGACGGCATTTAACAAAAGAAAAATAAAAAAAATTTTCACCCCCCCCCCCCCCCAATATCACACGTAATCCAAAAATCCCCTAATTATGAAAAATCTAGGACGGCTATTAGCGAACTAAACACAAAAAAATATTAAGGCAGAAAACTAAGTCGCTAGGACTTACTTTCTCTCTGTCTTATAGTTTGTACCTCACCAATTCATGTGACCGCCATTGACTAATAGTTCATTAGTATAACTATCTTATAGTAAATAGCTTATAATGGGACCGCGCTCTTAACATAATCTAATTTAGCTTCGTTATCATTTAAACAATAATTATTTTAGTAATTAGACGACTAATATATTATTAAATATTTCAATTGCCATTACGCATTTAACAAAAGAAAATCGGTTTACTGTGCACAATTATATTATTCACAAAAACAGTACAACTACAATTGAACGATGAAATAATACGTGCTAAAAAAATCAGTGACATCTTCGATTTTTCTTTATCTTTTACCAAGAAACAATGCTAATGAAAAAAAAAACAAATCATTTGATAATTAATAAATAATGCAACATTGAAGCAATTAAAAATACGTTAGAAACAGAAACGTTTTTTTTTCAATATGAACTTAGACGATGTGCATTGAAATCTTGCATATTCAGCCAAATTAACAACGAAAATTAACGTTTAAAATCGTTAGAATGCTCCAAACAAAATAACAATAAAAAACATTACAGTCGCAATGAAAACAATGCAATGATTATGCAATAAAACATACATTATAAAAACAGAGACAAATCAAGTTTTCTTTCTAATTTCCATTAACACGATGAGGCGTGAAATTTTACATATTCAGCCTGTAGAAAAAGTTTAATGTTTAAAAAAATAGTCATTTGAATTTGTCCATGTGTAGAAAAGATATGTTTTTAGCATTCTTTCTAAGCACTTGCGAGGGAAACAACAGTTTGTCTCGATGCATGAATACGAGAAATAAATGGCCGTTTCATTCAGTTTTTAACGCGGTAATAGGATTTATATTTCTTGGACTGTGACTTGCAAGACAAACTTAATTTACCGCTAGAAAGGAACAATCGTTGTATTCTCAGTAGCGTGCCAAAGTTACAACAATAAAACTGTAAAATCACTGAATTGAGTACCTCTTCTACCATTTCCTGGGCACATTGTAATTAGCAAACACATTATTTATTGCTTTTAATTATTTTTAATATATTTTAATGATGTTTAATTTTCATATTATTGACACCACAGACGGCTTAAATCAGTGTTTCCCAAAGTGGGGCCCAGGCCCTAGAGGGGGCAATTCGATAGTTAGGGGGGGGGGTGTTAAATGTACTCGACACGAATTTAGCACTATCGCTTTGGGTTGTAATGTATAAGCTAATATTTTTCGAGCATGACCTTTCTTCTGACTCAGTCGGGTCTAGTCTGACGTAGTCAAAAATTATATATGGGGGGCATAATAATTTTAGAAATGTGAAGGTGGGGTATGGCCCAAAAAAGGTAAGGAAACACTGGCTTATATCTTAATTACACTAAATCGGCATAATACAAGAGGTGCAAGTTTTTTTAATTTTGCTTAGTTAATACAAAAGTTTATTTCTAAAACTGGACAATACACAAAATAAGTTTTGAGAAGTTATTTATAGAGGAAAGAGTGAATTAGACTCTTATTAGATAATCAATTCATAATTCATACTACTTTTTCAATCGCACGTAATAGCACCAATTATATTCGTAATCTTTACTTAATATATCTTATCGATTTGATCGACGTAGAAACTTGCACTTGCGTTAGTAGTCTATTTTACTACTTCGTCTATACCATACTCGTATACAATTTCTAGAGTACACACCAGTACAAAAGACAACAGTTAGTGCAACAAAACAGTTTTACGTTCACAAAAACGTGGGAGTCGATTATGTCGGTACGAGAGACACTGAGCATTGACTGTTAGACAGTATAATTATAATAGCTATTGTGATACGTGACATTATAAACACTTCAAAACCTAGAGGTATTTTTAGGGTTCCGTACCCAATGGCTAAAACGTACCTTTTGAAGGTTTCTCCCTCGAGAAAAGGCGTGGTGTCTCCCTGGTCATTCTGGCTTCTGCCAGTGGACTGATGCTGGATGATGGATGTGTGCCTCTTCAATCTTATGGAAAAATAAGTTTATTACTGAGTCATCGTCAACTCATTATTGTCCCACTGCTGGGAATAGGTCTTCTCTCAGAATGAGAGAGTTTTAGGCCATAGTCCACCGCGCTGGCCAAGTGCGAATCGGTAGACATAAAACACTTTTGAGAATTATTACATAGTAGTAGGTACATAATTTAAAATCAAATTAACTAGGTAAGCTTAATTAAAATCAAATGAGTGATGGAAGGTGAGATCAGGCATCAAGGCGAAGCGTTGGTAGATTGGAAGTGTTTCAAGGCAGAGAACCTACGCAAGCAGTTTTATGAAAGCACTTGAGCTTTGTTTAGTGAACATAAAGGTTATTGTGAAGAACCTATGTTAATTTACGTGGAGGTATTAGTTTAACAATTTTGGCGCATTTTAAAGTTTGTTAGATTTTTGGAAACAAGGCGGAAGCAGTACATCTAGTGCTGCTAATCATACTTAATAATACGTAACAAAAAAATATTTTATACATTTGCGAAAAAAATGTAAATTTTTACGATGATAATAGAACAATTAATGGCAAATTTAACAAAATTGTTGATTTTTGTAATAAATCGCCTGGACAGATGTGACACATTGTGTTCGTACAAGTAGTATGCATAAAAGACAAGATTGCGAACTAAATATGGAGCATAATGAAAATAACGCCATCTGTGAACAGTACCCCGCATTAAGTCGAACTAACACCGCAGCCTGCTTAGTTTTGTTCGATACTTATTTTTATTAGACTGAAGTAGCAAACGAATATGCAGTCCAACTGATGGTAAGTGGTCACTGCCGCCCATGGACATCTGTGAGCAACTTCATACAGAAATATAATTCGATTAACATAATAAAGAGTATTCGATATTTTAGCGGTTTCAGTGTAAATGGGAAACAAACAATCTTCCTCACAAACATGAATTTATAAGTATGATTTTCCATCTTCTAAATTATAACGTCATTTGTTATGATGAAAGCATTTTTTCGACTGCGGCAGAACGAGGGTAATATTTTTCTTGAGTATGAGTATGGCCAATTGTTTAACATGCGTTACATTCCAAATGGTTTGAGTGATGTTACCATACCAAGATGTTGAGAGATTCGTCTTAGTAGCACAAATGACTTTATATACATTAACATTTCGAGAATTTTTAATGACGTTTTTAATTTCCCTTTTTTGGTAATATACTTGTGGTAATAACTTCGCTGAAAAAAATACAAATTCAAGTATTGGTCTTCTCAATTGGTTTACCAAGTAGAGCGAATTTGGTTCGACCAAAGTACCATACTTACCAACTTACCAGACAGACCAATTTCTCGTGTGATAAAATCCTTGTATTTCAGTGACGGGTATGGTAGCCGTTTTACATATACATATATGTGGCACATATCCTTATGAGTAGCAACGCATCTGCGATTGACTTCAGATAAAAACGCAGCAGTAACCATTCACCCTTAGATGGTCGTATGCTCGTTTGCTACTTCATGCTTATAAATTATTATAACAAAAAATAGAAACCGACTCCAATGTCACCAAACACAAAAAAAAAAAAAATATAAGTTGGTTTCTTACATACACAGTACATAGTGCATAGTCCCGAAGTCGGCGCTCAATATATTTTGTTAGATTACTGCGATGAATCTATGTCCTACGAGTATGCAGGTATATGAGTAAATGTATACAATTATAAACTGAATTGCATAGAAAACCTCTTACCTAAAATAGTACCACTTACAAAGTTCACAAAGCAAGAACCCCACGTTTCTGTGGACAATTAATTGATGGTCGGGAAACACTAGAAGTTCTATCGGCTTATTTCCCTACGCAGTAATCCACTTAAACCTGTCTGTAGCAGAGGACGTATGATGCGAAAACGCTCGTGAAATTACTGCAAGGGCACGTGGAAATGGTTATCTAAATATTTATAACTCAAAGGTGACTGACTGACATAGTGATCATCAACGCACAGCCCGAACCACTGGACGGATCGGGCTGAAATTTGGCATGCAGGTAGATGTTATGACGTAGGCATCCGTTAAGCAAGGATTTTGATCAATTCTACCTCCAAGGGGATAAAATAGGTGATAAAAGTTTGTACTTCTTAACGCGAGAGAAGCCGCAGGCAAAAGCTAGTTAATATCTATTATTGCTAATATAGCTGAATTGTTATAAACACAAAAAACCCGACTGCTTGTTGTTTTTTTTTTAATAATAATGAAATTACTTCAAGCTAACAAATTACATGTTACGTATATATTTAATTAGTCTGGATTCGTCCCTCTTCTTCGATTGATATTCAAGAACTATAAGGCTTCGAGAAAGTACTTATGTAATGCTGTCAGAAGACTGACATACATTTTTACCCGAATGCGTCAGAAAGAGGGTAATGTTTTCGAGCGTATGTATGTATGTTTGTTTGTATGTATGTCCATTTTTAGGTACGCGCTACAGCCCAAAGGGCTTGACGGAGTGTGACGTAAAACATATCATTAGAATCATCGCAGTTTCCAGAGTGACATGGGCTATATAAGTTAATAAAATGGCAGCTTCAAATAGGGGAAAAAGAGGGGGGAACGAATGTTATTATCGCGATAATGTGGGTATCAAATAAAAGCTAGTAAATAGCCTACTCTAAAATATATAGTAAAAGTTATTATATAACTTTTACTTAAAAGTTATTATATAACTTTTACTTAAAAGTTATTATATAACTTTTACTTGAGTATTTTCTCGAATACTCATCACTTAATTCGATATATCATTATGAATAAAAAAAATATTTTACGCATTCCGGTACGAGGTGAAAGACACAATATTATGCGACATTAATTGTTCAATTGTTGACATTCGCCTTTAGATGTTACTTATTTTATAATTTTTGTGCCTATAAACATAAAAAAACCAATGTCGAATTAGGATGTTATACGTCTATTAATTTCGTCTTACGAAACCGAACCTTGCGTTTTTCCAATGCCATGCACTTATCGTGTGGCGTTGCTAATCGACCGGTTCCTTTATTGATTCCGATTTGCAATACCGATTCGCGTTTTTACCGATTTTTTGGCAATCACTCAAGCAGTTTTTGTTGAGATCCTTTGGCTTCGTTAAGTCAGTTTGATATATAACAGCAATAAGTAATTATTGCGGATAGATACTAGTTTCCTACGTTTACCTATTCTAATCTATAATAATCTAGTGAAATCTTTTAAAAATGCATATGATTTAAAAGTTATTATAATTTTCAAAGGTATAATTTTTGCATAATTTCAAACATATGTATTTTTTATATTCAATGTAAGTATATTATACTGTTATACAGGGCAAATGGGGTGTGCGGAGGATTTTCACATCTATCTTAGCGTTAGTTTATTAGCAGTCGCATAGTCTGATTAAAACTAGTATTTAGTAACTATTCATTTACTGTGCATATTACGATTACAGGCTTTTATGAAGCAAAATAAATTATATCAAAGTAATGTATACTTAATACAGTACCTATATACACTACGATAAGGGTTAAAAACATTTTGTCGACAAAATATAGGTAGTATTTTTCAAAATAAGCTATAAAAATATAGGTCACATATAAAACATATAGTATTTTATGCTTAAAGCATACCATGTACACAAAAATATACCTACTTATTTTAATAAATTTATATATTATAAGTAACAAGCTTGTTTTAAAATTAATGTAAAGACGCGTTCGTAAAATTTAAATTTGGAATTGATGGATTTGTTTATTAGATATCGGTAGATATCGGTGTCGAAAATATATATATGTATATAGTACGCAGACCCGAAATATTGCTATATATTATAATACGGTTGGAAACCCTAATTATGATATTAAATATTGCATACATTGAGTGTAGATGCGTATTAATTTCAAAAATTAAGCAACATTGTTTAAGGATATAAGTACATATTGTTCCCTTAAGTCATTTCCTCGAAGAAACTATTTATGACTAAGAAGAAGTAGATTATAAAGATTAAAGCAAACGTCGACGCCATGTCAATACATCATGTTAATTATATCTATTATAATACTTTAATTTATCATGAACATTACCCAAACTGCGTACCTACAAATGTACATATGGACACTAATACCATATTTCAAAATAATTTATTCATATTAACACGCACGCAATTTGAATCTGTTGTCCGTCTGCACGCACGCTGACGTGTGCGAGTGTCAGAACATTTCTATTTTTGACATTAGGAATTTGTAACCAGAAATGTCTGTAGATATAAAATGCGAATGAGGAACGCGAAATGTGAATTCAATGGATTAGAACGATAAATCGTTGTCGATCTTAATCGAGTGTTGTCTCACTGCTGGGCACGGGTCTCCTGTCATAATGGAAGCTATTTGTGTAGTGACCGATTGATGGTTTTCAGGCAAAGCCGAAACCGAACCTTCTACCTAAACCGAAACAAAATATATTTAAATTTCTATTGCAGACTAAAGTAGGTACCATACTAAAATAAGAGTCCTATTAGAACACTTAGTTATTGCATTTGATTCTTAATATCAGTCTATTACGCTGCATTTACGCTGACATTATATTCCTTAACATCAAGCAAAAAAAAAAAACAAAAAATATTCCAAATGTACCGTCTACTCTGCAATCACATACTCTAAAATCACATACGATATCAAATATTGTGAATATTAAAGTAATTAAAACCGGTATTTGCATAAATCGGCTATAACAATAAATAACATTGGCACATCACTACGGTCGGAAGCACGTCCGGTATATATAACGCGGTTGCGCAAAGCAGACTATAAAACAAAACAATATGGCGCGTATTTTTATTCTGTGCCCGTTTTGAATGGCGCCAAATTACACAATCTTATTTATTTTGTGTACGCACTGTGACGCTGGTCACGCACACAATTGCATGTACGTTTCTGAATAGCGCCGGCGCATGTGTATTGCTTTTTTTTCATATTTATTCGTTTTGAACGCTTTTACAAGATACAAATAACCGGCCTACGACTCGTGCGTAAAGGGTTCCGTACCGTTATCTTTAAGAAATGGCAAAAATATCAAGTTACATGCTCCCCTCAAATATTAATTTTATTATGATTTTAGTATTTGTACATTCGGTGCAGTAACTTCAATTTTGGCTCTAGCTTCGGCTTCAGCAAAAACTTTCGGTCCATTTTGGCCGAAGCCAAGGATTTCCTGAGGCGTTTTTTCGGCCGAAGTTGGCCGAAGCCTAAGTTTCGCCGGACACTACAAATGAATTAAAATATTAATAATCAAAATAACCCGTGTATACGAAAGCAAAAGTATTGGAAATTACAATCTATTCATTTGATCTTATTACACCATGTCCTCTAGAAAATGAAGCACCATGTTAATTTGACCTTCGTGGCTTTTACAGTGAGCTGAAATGAAATATCAAGTAAAGTTGGACATTTTACTATAATCTAGACCTCTGATTTCTTACTCGTTGTATATTACGAAAGGTCAAACTAAACTGGTCATTATTGTGGAGTTGCGCGCTTTCTATGCACTTTCCACGGTTCAATTGTTAGACAAATGATTTATGAGTTGTGCAAGGTTTAACTGTTCGTTTAATACAATTATGAACTAGTTAGATAAGTTAACATTCGCATATGAGTAATAGAGTATTTTGCCAGGTAGCAGAACCAATGTAGTTCGCCCGAGGAAGTACCACCGCCACACCTATTTCTAGCGTGAAGCAGTTCTTGCGTTTCGGTGGAAGGGTGTGGTTGCCGG
>DWNE01008963.1:0-11202 GCA_018249875.1 Cecropterus toxeus | reverse complement strand
GCAATAATTGGAATAGTTGTGTATTCATTATATCTTGTGAAGTAGACTCAGGTCTAATAAATTTTCATTTCCCTGTAATTGTTAAGTGAAGTGATGAGATTTTTTATTTTATCATAATTTGCAAGTATGATTTGTATTTATTGTACAAATAAAATTTTGCATCAAAGTTAATACTTTTATTCTTCACCATTGTATAATTGCATAACAAATTATTCTAAACTCGTAAATAATAAACATTTAAAGCCATTCAACAAAAATCTTTGCCTATTTTTCTATATTTCACAGAAAAAATTCAAGTCTTATCTAACATCTATTGATATTTGTATTCCTTATCCTTAACATTTTTCTTTGTAAACAACAGTTGAAATATGAATTTCTGGAACAACTAACAATATTGAACACAATATGGAATTTTTTAAATTATAGGAACGAAAAGAATTAGGAAATTTAAGACATTAAATAGACAACATTGATTAAAATTTACTATAAATATAACATACAATAATCCCAGACTCCCAATGTAAATTCGCAAAACTTATGAAGATATACTTATTTCGTTATATTTAAAACTTACAAACCCTTAAATAATAAAAACTGGTCACACAGTCCGTTCTCTCCCCCAATCCCGCCTTCCGGGATAACATAGAAAAGGCCATCTTCTTGCTTATTTGGTGAAAACTCCAATAGATTTCTGTTACTCGTATCTAAGTCTTCTAAAAGCCAACATGTCAGAAATCTCGACTTTCCATGTCTGCAAAGGACATACACATTCTTTTTCTTCGAAGTATAGTTATCTCCTGGATCGTTAATGATAATGACACCAGACACTAAAGCCCAGTGAGCCGTGTGACCGTGTTTCTCACAGGGGTAGTGATTATAATCAGCATCATATCTAGTTACATCATTAAGGATAGTGTCATAGTGTAATATCACCACACTTGTTAGTATAGTTTCCGATTTTATAATAACTATTAAGAAATAATTATGGGTACTATTCAGCATATTGCATGTTAGTTTTACTGCTTGATTTTTTGGAAAATTTTTAACAGTATGGTTGTCCTAAAATATATATTCAGACATTGGTTCCCATAGGAATTTCAGACTTGGCACCAACAAAAAGGGTTTACTTAATTTATTTGTTATGCACAAAGTTAAAGTAAAAGATTAGAGATAAAGAAATGCAAAAGAGTAGAGTTTTTCTACAATTTTGCTGTTACTATATATTAATAGTTAAGGCAGTGGTGCTTCCAGAGATTAACCACAGAGTTTTACCACATTGAAATATAGATTACATTGGTTTGGTTCAATCCTAATGTTACAAATCTGGCACACTTGTAATCCCTTGTAATTGTGGTTGCGGGCTCAAATATGAGGCCACCAGCCTAATCCTCAAGAGTAGCAACACAACTGTCAATTTCAGATAGAACACCAGATCTACATGAGCTTGCTTATAGTTGTCCATAGGCAGCAGTAGCTACTTATCATCAGGTGGACAGCAAGCTAGTTTGCTATTTCAATCAGTTAAAAAATACAGAGTAATTGAGCCTCCTCCTTTTTGGAAGTCTGTTAAAAATTGTGAATGAGCCAGTATAATTCCACAAGATTATGTATCTGATTATCGTCATTCTAATGATTGTCAGATTATCGGTGTTATGGTCTGCTATTATGCTGTTCACAAGATATTATCACATTATACTTTTTATCCAACTATGGTAAAGCCAAAAAAATGGTTAATTACATTTCGATATAATGTTACCATGATCAAAATAATACAGTAGGGCCTGCCTGATCCAGATAGAAACACTAGTCCAAATTACTGAGGCATCGGGATGATAGTATGCTATGTGATGGTTGGTGCCATTTAGTCAAATAACACATTCACACTGTAAGGTGATAAACAAAAGACTGACGAGTGTCAGGAAAAGAATATTGATACTATCTACGAGCATCTACCAGCTGCTTTCTCTATGAACATCTTCCACATGATCCAGTCGCCTGCCCGGATTACAGTGTGCAATGAAGTAACCGGGTATTACTGGATTAGTGAAGCCCTACTGTAATTTGATACTTTAAAATAATGAATGAACCACTTCATGAATAGTTCTATTTTTTTTGTATTAAAGGATACGGCACCAACAAAACTGCTCCATCTAAAAGTTCCTGTATGATCTCCGTTTTGTATAGCCCGCCTCGCTTTAGTGAACAAGTGACATTCTCTAATTCAACTAAGCTCATTGCCTTCTCTGCTAACTTTAACATGTTCTTACAACTCAGCATTTCTCCATTACCACTATATCCCTCCAACTTTGTTATATTCAATAGTTCATCCGGAGCCACCTCTCCTTTCAGCAACATGGACAGAGCCACTAGCCCGCACGTTGGACCGACTTGTAATATTGACTCGAAATTTGTATAACTGAATCGAAAAGGCGGTTCAGTCATGCATATCTCTCTCATAGAACAGGCTCCCCACAGGGCGAGCTCGTGGGATGCCCACTCGCACACATCTTTCGTAAAAAGGCTCTTAATAATGTCGTACGATTCTTGGACAGTGTAGACGCCTGGTAATCGTTGAGGCGGAGAAGGCGGCGGCGGTGGCGGGGGTATAGTGCACATTTCGGCTAAAGATAATTAAGCTTCACTATCCTTCATGTCCAAAAGTAGTCTGTCTGGTACGGTTAAAATGTTATTTATAGTTTCATTTGCGTAATCACTAGTAACATTGAAATGACTTAAATGAAAATGTTAAATTAATGGTCGGTCCAGTCAAAGCTCAAACTTTAAAATAGAGTTTAAGTTTACCTTAGTAGTAGGATTTTATTTGACACTTACAACTTTAAAGGAAAAAAATAAACAATATTTATTTAATTTTTCTTTAGTATCTGATTTGTTTTGAGAGGTAATTTTCACAACGGAAGTATCGTATTGATGGCAAAAATGAAATTAAATATGACAACTTGACATTGACAAGCAACTGATAAAGATGAAGTCAACAGATTATCAATGAAAATCTAATTTTGTTTATTTGTAAAGAAGAAATTTAAATAATAAACTAAAAAAATGTTAACTTAAGAAGGTAATTTAAAAGACTAAAATTTAACAAAACGTCAAGAGTATATCAAACGTTATGATTTTACTAACTATAATTATAGATTGTCCATGAATAGAAATAGTTATCTGTAATGGGCGTGCCAGTTCGTTCATTCAACTCAATTCATTCACTATTCACTACTTAATTTGTTCATCTGTTCTATGAATTTTATTCTTTCATATTTCAATCATTCGCGGAGCAGATGTTAATGTTAGAGTGGATATAGGGAATATTTTAGTGCCATCTAAGATCGTTTAATGTTAGACTAAGTAAAGTGTGCGCTGGTGATTGAGTAATTAGGTCTACCCGTATTAATCATGTCAGAACCACGGAAAAATCATCTCTCCATAGATGGTGGGCAAGTAAAAGACGACGAGCATGTTGCTTCCTACAAGCCCATACCGGAGTCCGATACAGGTAAATCTCTTATTTTCCTTTATAAAACCACATGCGTAAAAAAATTCTTGTGACTAATGTATTCAAGATTTACTGCTCGATTATTGAATTTTCTTTGTCCCATTTATAACTTAGCCTTGATTGATAAAAGCTCCAATTACGTCACATACGTCATGATTTAGTTCAGCATTGTTGATTTTTACCAAGTCTTATCATTTGACATTTATCCTACTTTAAACAAGATAATTTATACATCTATATGCAAACAAGAATCATATGATCATGAAAATGATTTGCAATCATACATTTCTACACGCTTACATTCATAAAATTGTTATTACCGTTCGTTACTAGTACGTAACGTAAAAGTTGTACTTTAATTTTTTTGTGGACCTCCATATTCATACCATGTTTCATTCAAAATTTGCTAATAATCCTACTTTTTCAACATACCATGATATTGAATTGCTGTGTAAGGGTAAAACTGTTCTTCCAACTCGGTCGGATTATAAAGCGCTTTCATTGGACGATCGCAGCGGCGTAGTCAGCGCCATTTTGTGATAGTTTCGCTGACTGATGTAATATTCGCTTCGTTTACAACAGAACATTTTTTTAAAATGATAAATAATTAAGTTTGTGACCCGTATATTCAAGGGCAAGGGACTTAATCGATAACGCAAAAGCAATATGTTTATTCTGTCAATGAGTGATTTATTTCTTTTACGATAGGACTTGAGCACGCTTATCTTCCTATCATGAATTTGATTTGTTCCGGAAATTGTTAAGCCAATTTATATTGTATCGCGCGGGCTCAGTGATATCGCTATTATATAAATTGGTCAATTGTGATCTGTGCTCTCACAGCAGTGGATGTAGGGGACATGTGGCTGATGACTAAGAGAATCATGATTGGAGATTTTGTTTTCAGCTCATGATATTGAGTATTTTGAGGCAGATGGTGAATATATCCAGTTGAATCAGAGAGAAGTGATGGAGACAATAGACGATTCTGATGATCACTGGGATCGGGAGAGCACAGGCTTGATGTTGAATTTGTATTTACAGAATATAGAAAAGTTTAGGAATCCAAAGATAAAGAAGAAGAACGTATGGCTGGACATTGCCACCGCGGTGGGCAAGGGAGCTGAGAGCTGTGACAAAAAGTTCAGAAACCTGAAGATGACATATGTCCGATTACTAAAAAAGAAGAATAAGGATGGCCCTGCAACATTCAAGTGGCCGTACTTTGATATTTTTGAGGAGATCTACAACGTAGATGGTGGTTATCAACCAGAAATACAACAAAAGATACAAGATAGCACAAATGATAGTATAGCAAAAGCGTTATTACTGAGTGCGTCAACTAAGTTTGAAGAGGTGCCGGAAAATGGTGAAACATCACAAACTCAGAGTGAAGAAGTAAAGAGACGCTTGTCACGGAAACGTAACGCTGAGTTTAGGAAAGCAACGATAGAAATGCGTGACCGACAACGAGTAGTGGAAGAAAAGTTAGATAGGTTAATTAGTATAGTGGAAGAATCAAATAGCATCCAAAGAGAACGAAACAGACTATTTCAACAGTTTCTTGAAAAGTTAAATCACAGTCATTAAACATTAATTTTTATCTGTGCAATATAGTGATTCACTATAGTGATCACAATTGTGAATATTGTACTAGCAATTAAGTATTTATGTTACTTTTAAATATAGGCCAAATAATACAAATTTTCCGTTATTTTGACACCCTATAATTTTAATGTCATTTTGTGTATTTAAAATTTTTAGGAGCTAAGAATACCCATTAAAAAAAGAAATCTAATATTATAGTAATGATGATGGTGGTGCAAAATTAGTTTTTATGTATATTGATAACTTTTGTACGTTAACAAGATGTACAAAATGTATTTAGATAAATATGAACCATTTGCCTATAACTTCACAAAAAATACTTTTTATGAGCTGCTAATTTTTGTAAAGTATGAAACAAAAAAAAAACATTATATCCTATAATGGTTTTTTTTTGTTTCATACTTAATGTTTTTTTTTTTGTTTAAAAGAAAAACACGTTAACAGTGTACAATTTTTGAAAAAATGCGAGTTGTACTCTTGCATGAAGGGTTCTGTACTTTATCCATAAAAATGGAAGAAAATCACGTTTGTCGTATGGGAGCCCCCCTTTAAATATTTTGTTTTATCCCGTTTTTAGTATTTGCTGTTATAGTAGCAGCAGAAATGCATCATCTGTGAAAGTTTTAACCATCTAGTTATCACGGTTCATACAATACAGCCTGGTGACAGACAGACGGACAGAGGAGTCGTATTAATAGGGTTCTGTTTTATCCTTTGAGTACAGAACCCTAAAAATTGAGGATTTTTATTGTATGGATTAGGATGTACGTCTCCCAAGTTACAGCGGGTTGTAAAAAGGGAAATCCCGCATATCGTTTGGTAACTCATTCCCTGCTTAGAAGTTCATTAATGTGTTTAGTCTTATTTTCCTCTACGATAATGACACGATGCTGTTATTATTATTTAAGGGAACCATTACTCATGGAAAGATACAGCACAATACATCTTATTTTACACCGCATTTTCTTTTTGCAGTCACATTATTGTTTGGAACAAGTTGTAGTCCTTCAACAGTTCACCCTACTACGCTTAGTGTTTGTATGAATTACAAAGTTGTTATTCGGTTTTTGAAAGAGTGCTATATCTCAAAAACTGTCAATCATATCTTGTTCGAACCAATTTTTGTTGAAAGTTACAAAATATGTTCTAACAGATTTTTAACACTCTTAGTTTAAAAGCTAGAGTGGGGGGACCATCGTTTTACCACTTTGAAAGGGATTATCTCTCAAAAAAATCGATTTTGAGACAAAATGATCTTAGAAACCTCAGTGTCATTTTTAAGGACCTTTTTATAGATACCCCACCCGTGTATGTAAGATGAAAATAAAAATGTTTGAGTGTCAGTTTCATGTATGGGGAGCCCCCCCTTAAATTTTATATATTTTTTGATTTTTGTACTAAATTCGGAAAGCGGTTTACAGAATAAACTTATCTACCAAGTTTCAACTCTATGGTCTTAATAGTTTCCGAATAAAATTGCTGTGACATACTGACAGACAGAAGAACAGACAGATATGACGAATCTATAAGGGTTCCGATTTTTGCCATTTTTCTATGGAACCATACGAAAATTTCTCATAAATTTTTGTAATGCTCGTGATGAGTTCTTTACTTTTATGTTAGTTATTTTATGACGAACCGCTTACCTGAGCACTATTTGGGCTGTCGAGACAAATCCAATAATCCTTCTAGCGGTTTCAAGCGCATAATAATAATAATATATGAGTAGATAGGCGAAAAATATAAAAATTACTTTCAATTGGGTAAAAATAGTATATTTTTACAGTACAATATACTTAATATTTCGATTACATGGAGTATTTACGTAAATTAATGAGAACAAAGATGAGTCGCCTACAATATGATAAACCACCCAATGCTGATGCTACAGAATTCGAATATACACAACGCATACATTTTATATCATAGTCCGTTGTATAATATTGCAATTAATTTTACTGACTAATGGTAATTGCTTCGCTCTATTTGTGAGGAATATGATACACGGTATTACATATCAAAGTGGCGTATGGACACATTTATTGGTACTATTTAAAAGATATGTTTTATTTTTACTATTATGTTTTTTATGTAATGTACATGGAACCTGCTTTATTTAACTCTATGGGGACCTTTTTTACGATTCAAGTAGCAAACGAGCATGCGATCCACATGATGGTAAGTGGTACCCGTATATATAATGTACTCTGTGGTAAGTGGCTACTGCAGCCCATGGACATCTTTAAGCAATTTCATACTGAACAGGGGTTACATCTAGGGTTACCAACATTTTGTCAACTAAATATAATATTTTATAAAATAAACTGTAAAAATATAGTACACATAAAAAACATATAGTATTTTATGGAGAAAACATAACATGGAGACAAAATATAATTATTTTAGTAAATCCATACCTTCTTGTATTTTTAGAAGTGACATGCTTGTTTTAAAATTAATGTAAAGACGCGTTTGTAAAATTTGGAACTAATAGATTTATTTGTTAGATTTCGGTGCCGAAAATATTATGTAGTACGGTTTTACTCTCCCGGAAAACTTCATCTTCAATCCATCACTGTTCCACTGCTGGGTACGTGTTTCCAGAGTTTGAGGAGATTGGGCCGTAGTTGATCATGTGCAAATTGGTAGATTTTACAAACTTGATAATATTTCTGGAATTCTTCGACGTTAAACTTTCTTCACCATGTTTTACTTTACCTTTAAAGGAAGTAATATAATTCATTTCTAATATAAAGAAATCAAGTCTTCCTGGGCATAAGTGTCTTGAGCATAAAATATAGATATATGCACATAAGCGTACAGTGAGTATTATTACAAGTATGTCCAATTCCCAAAACTATTAATATATGGGCCAATTGGTTTTCTCCGTGTAATCTTTTCGAAAGCTTCAATAAACTGTCTGTTACTACCTCTTATCTTTATTGCTATTTCTGTATACAGACTATAGAGTACTGTGTCAAAAGGGCTTCTTAGCCAGGATTGTGTATTTCGAACTCCATTTTTTTTCTAATAATTAGCGTGTCTCATAACGTAACGTATACATTTTATAGTACATAATACGAAATACTCAAAATAATGAATTTACATTCATCAATAATCCAAAATTTAGATTTATCTGAACGAATATATCAAAATTACTGTCACTGAAAGAAAGACGGATATTCTATCAGTTTTAATTAAAATTCAAATATTTAGTATGTTCGTAGAATAACTAATGATAATGTTACGGTACTTTAAACAAATTGCCTTCCTTCAGTGTTCCTCCCTAGAAATTTGCATTTGAGCAGCATTATGAAATCCGTCGCCTCCCATTTTTGGGTAGAGAAGCGTGCCCAGCAAAGGGACGAAAAGGTGTATAATCAATCGTGTATTATTTTTTAATAGTTAACATTTTCTTTAAAATAAACTTTACCGTTAAACATATTTTTTGAGAAATATACCTTAGGTCAAAACACAGTCTAAAATAAAAATAAAAATAAATAAAAAATCAGACATAAAATACTATTCCTAAAATACGTTGTTGACATAACCCTAAGCTACGATAGTTACTAATGGAAAGTATTGGAAATCCATCAGTCTTATGTGACGCCAGTGATGGTACACTGCCATTCAATTGCCGACCGCCATACAAGTGCGTGGTGTGGGTGTAACCGGGTCTCGTACAAGTGTTAGGGGCAATGTAAGTTGATCATTTGTTTTCCTAAAAATACATGGTGTTTATATAATGTTGACTATTTTGGTATTTTGTTATATGTTGTGTGTGTCAGTATTTTTTATATAGTTTATATAGCTGTACGTGTCATTTCGAGGGTAATTAGAATGCTTTATGATTTTGTTAATTATTTTGAGGTTTATCTGTATGTGGGCCGTTGTTTATGTCTCTGTTTTTTTGTGCTTTAGATCTTAATATTTTTTTATAAATAGGTTTCCTATTTGAATTACATGATTTTCGTTAAGTCTGTTTATTACTCATGTGATAAACGCTTACAAAAATAATTGATGATCGTACAAAATAAAGGTCGAATTTTTTTTTACTTTTTTTTTAAATATATCCATATACATTTTTTTCATCTGATACATTTTTAAATGTAGATTAGCATAAAAATATATGAAATATAAAAACTAGATATTAAGCCTGGCCTAATTCTTAAGATGGCCTAATTCTTGCATTAAAATAAAAACTATAGTTCTTTCCCGAAAAAAAATTGCCTTGTCCCAGTTGCAAATCTTTATCGATCACGTGTTACATAAATTAAAAGTGTATTACTAACAGTGTTTATCAGAAAATAGCGTTGAAGTTCACTACGTTTTAATTTGTGTGATGACTCGTACGGTTATTTTGTAGTCTTAGTTAAGTGAAGAGCTCTAATAGTGGTATTTTTTATTTTGTTGTCGTGTGTTAATAATTGTGTGAGTGCTAATTGTTTGTTCTATCTTCCACACCGTGTACCGTCACATCTATTTATGATGTTTTTTTAATGGTATGTGAATAATACTGACATGAATTTCATAAAAACAATGCCATTAGGTGTGAATTAGACATGAAATATTAATTTGGTAAAAATTCTAACCCATTGCACAATGAAAAAGCCTGGAATAACATTATTTTTAAAGTAAATATTATTTTTATGTTTTTCAACACCTTACATATGCCTATAATTACATAAATTAAAAAAGTACAACATAAATTAATTGATGACAGTTGAATAAAATTTCATGGTTTTATATGTACACGAGTCTAGATGATGTGGGTGACTTCTTTCTACAACGAACAAATGTTTTTGAAAGCTTTTATTTCAATGCACGGAAAAGAAAAAAAATAAACTTTGTAGAAGTTAAACCCATAATTTTGATGCATTGTACAATTTTATATCATAAGATTAAAACTTGTCGCTAGATTTCCAGATTAAATTGATTAAGATTCTAGATTTATTCTCGCGACATTTGATACCCATATAGGGTGGCTGATTTAAATCGCCATTTTGTTGCGGAGGCCATTTTGGATTATCAAAAATTTTGATTTATATGCATTGTTATCGGTAATTAAGTAATTACGTGTTCCAAATTTCAGCTCAATCGGGTACCGAGAAGTGGGTTAAATTCAGCTTGCAAGTTTTGACCCAAACGTACTTGCATACAAACATTGCAAGTTAAAAGCTTTTAAAAACAGGAGTTGCCTCACAGTGAAGTTCCTTCTACTTCGCTCTGTCCTAGAAGCCCAGCTTCTTCGATGACTTTACCAAATAAATTAACGGAAATTTGGATCCATCATTCAATTGAGCGTATTTATCTAGTTAATGTTAATTGTTCCGTTGACGTTTCTTTAATTGTGTATTAATTTATCGTTCTTTAACTTCCTCTGTTGACTTTACGCGATAACTTACATAAACTTAAACAAAAATTCTTCATTTATTCGTATAGTTTGGTGTAGGAAGTATAACTTGGTAATGACAGGCACTACTTGCATGGAATTCAGATGTTTCACATCTCGTTGAGAGCATGAACCCAATCGATAAGCTTACGCCACATAATGTATGATATCAAAAATAGATCATCCATTTATAAACCTTAGAAAAATCATACGCTTACTGAATTCTTGGATTAAGGTAATAGGGTGTATTCCACTTTGATCCAGATGTTATTATTTTGACTTAGGTCCTTTGATCACCTGACACCTGAAGTCGTCTATAATCACCTGGGTGATTATAGACGACTTCAAGAAAATATATTAACATCATCCTTCATCATTTCATTATTATAGGCTAGGTGCCTATAATAATAAATTTTAGGTGTTTAGTATAGGCGATTAAAAGATATTTTCTTGTAGTAGCCTATGATCTCCCAGGTGATTGTTTCAGGTGACCAAGGGACACCAATGAGTCGCCTTTGATCACCTGAGTGATCAAAGTGGAATACGCCGGAAATAGAATGTAACTATTCTATATTATTTTATTTCTGTATAGGTATGAATTGTTAGGTATAGGTATGATGTTATAGGTATGAACGGATGACAACCCGCGTGGTCGAGCGGTCACCATACCGGTCTGACGCGCAATGGGTCCCGG